>JAVSCE010001084.1:0-92763 GCA_032199065.1 Smutsia gigantea
CATCAGCATCTAATACCTAATCACTTTGCTTGTGGAGTCACCATTCACTTTTCAGTTTGACAATATGTTATAGTGATGTGCTATAATTTTCATTTTAAGCTATACAACAGAAATGATACTACATTTAATGGCTGAATGGCTTCCATGTTACAACTAGAGGTATCCTAAGCAACGAGAGGTGCCAAATTATCTTTTAAAAACAAAATTACAGGACACTCACAAAGAACCAGCTTTTAAAAGTCTTACCAACAAGGCACCCTTGATGCGAATAAGGAGTATTCTTTGCTAATCTCTACTGAAAGGTTTTAATTGAGGTTATAGTTGCTTTTGAAAGGAATCTTATTCAGCAATTCTAGTGTTCACAGATCAAGAGTGGAACACTATTGGAGATAATAAAATAATGAAAATAGATTAGTAGTTATTACCCCATCTTTTAAAAAACTTTAATATGGGATGCATGTCTCTAAAGACTTTGTGTTTAATCCTTGTAAAGTTTAATTCCCTGTGACATTGACATATTTTAAGAGCAATTTTTTTAAATGTGCTTTTGAAATAATTTATTCTTCTAGTGGGTGGATTCTTTTTCCTGTAGATTTTGCTGCATTAGAATTTTGGTTGTCATTTTAAAAATCTGCTTTTTAAGCTATTTCAGTTTATTCAACTTTTTAAAAAGCAGATGCTGTTTTTCTTTCCATTTCTGCTGCTATTGACTATGAAAATGGTATTTCTGGCACTTCATCAATTAAATCGTAAATTGTAACCCAGACTGCTTTGTTTTGTAACCAAACTTCTGTGCAAAGCATATGGGAGGGTCTTAGTCATATTCCCCAGTTTGAAATTTGTAAGACATTTTAGAGAAGATGGCCCTCTGTAAAAGAGAAAAGTCTTTGGAAAAGTGGTCAGTTCTTTGCAAACTAATTAAGGTATCTCAACTCCTTTTGTCCTTTGAATTAGCTTCTCCAGATCTAACGGATGAAGGCTAGGTCATGAGGCTTGTAATACAGCTTCAATTAGCCTTTCCAAATTTCTTTCCACATACACCCTCGGCCCACTTCCCAGCCCCACAGCCCTGGCAGACCTGGCTTTGATGCTTCCTTGGACTTGAGAACTGTGATCCACACTGGTGGTCTTTTATGTATGTTCCTCTTTCCTTTCACCGCCAGGCATATTCCTACCCATCCTCTGTGAATCTGATCCTGTCAGAGTCCTATCCTCTGAGTTCCCATTCCACACTGCATTGATTCAGATTCAACCTGTCATATAGTTTTGTAATTATCTGCCTACATCACTGAAGCAATATTCCTCAGTGTGAACATCAGATTTGGTTGGCAAGCACATTCATGAGACTTGACCCTGACATACTGAAGTTCTCTCTCAGACAGACCATAGATTTACATTTTTAACCAGCATTCCAGAAAATTGTTGGGTGTATTACTATTGGAACACGACTGTATCAAAATGCGTACTTTAAAGGGACGGACCAATTCTGAGTTATATTTGTATCTCAGTGCCTCACATTCATTAGATGATCAATAAATGCTTGACAGATATATATTAAGGTGTGGAACCCAATACTATCCCTAGGAGGTAATCACTATCGAATCTGGTTGTTGTTGACTCACTTATATTTGATAATGAAATAAGGACGTTGTTACTTGCTACTCTGAATGTGGTCCATGGAACATCTGTTGTCACCCAGAAATGCAGAATCTTGGACCGCACTTTTACTAAATCAAAATCTGCAGTGTAACAAAAACCCATAGTGATTTGTATGCACATTAAAGCTTGAGAGTCACTCTGTTAGAGGGCCAGTGTTACAATGCTTGGAATAGATTTCTTGGAATATAGTGGGCAGGATTTTAATCTGTTAGACAAGGAGTGACTGTTACTGATGCCATGGAACTTTAAGCATTCAAAGATGCATATTAAAAGATTGGGTGCTTTGAACAGAAGGTAGTGGGAATGAACTAGTATACAGATTATGATGTGCTGTGGAAGAAGCATGTATGGATAAGGTTACCTGATGTCTTGGGTTGAGGTACTAGAGAGAAATTCCATTCTTCCATTTTTTTCTCCAGGATTTCTCCCTATGGATCATGTACCTCAGTGAGCCAGTTAATGGTGATTGCAGGCTTAATAAGGTGATATAACATTTAGAAGCCTAAAGTAAGTACTTTTGTGAAAAACTCAAGCATTATTCAACTCTGTAGGAAATAGATTAAAGGGAAACCTGAGACTTGGGTACACAGAATTGAGGTATTTTAATTTAATATTAAAATATTTCTAACTTCTTTCAGTCCAATCGATATGCCTACATGAGGAAGTAATTAAAAATTGTTAATGACTTCCATAGGGTTTTCCTCTTAATTGAATCTACTTGTAAATGCTAAGTAAGAAAATTTTACTAAAGTCTTTCAATTTTCTCTTCCCTCTTTAAAGTGCTCCTCTTATTTTTCCCTTTCTTAGCCCTCCAGTGCAAACAGGTGAGAGTCTCTCTTTCCTCTCTTTAGATTTCAATTCAACCATCTTGGAGGTCTGGTGAATTCAGTGTTGGCATAGACTGAAGAGAGGATTGGCTTAGGGCTAGGGAATGAGCAGTCCAACAGACACTAAGTAGGGGTGAATGACTTAAAGAAGTATATTTATTATAAAGTGGACAGACAGAATTGCAGTAATCCCTGTGTGAACCGAAGACAGGTGGTTACATAGGCAGAGAGCTAAAATGGAAAATGAACTTGAGGTGGCAGAAGTATCAGGAGAGGTGGCTGGGTGATGACTCAGCAGAGACAGGAAGTGTGCCTCTGGTAGGTGGAATAGCGGTGGCCCAGGTGTGGCTGCTGTAGTGTCTGTCACCCACAGAGGAGCAGGGAGGCACAGCTTCAGCTTAGCGGGTTGGTTCCCAGTTTGTGTGCACCATGGCTACAGCATTTTGACATTTGTGGTGACGAGTCTGCTGAATCACCTCAGACCACATTTGCATGCATTGCATGTCTGTTAAAGTTAAACGAAGATTCTAATTGCGGCACTTTTGGTTTCAAGGGGCAGAATCTCCCTCAGACTAGCTTAGGGTGTGTTGTTATAACAACACATGGAAATTTCAGGGACCCTGAAAGCAGAAAGGCAGCCCTCCTGAGAAAAAAAAGCAGGGATGGGAATGTCTTGGGGACCTGGAACAATTACTCTCTCAGGATTTACATGGTCTTTCTCAACTGTACATTTCTCTGGGGGAATCTAGTCTGTCTCTTGTTCTGTTTCCCTTTCCTTTTACCCTTGATTAATTTTTTACTGTTTAATGACCTTGTATGTGGGCTCCATCCCCAACACTATCATGACTTACTAGGTTCAATATCCACTGTTGAATGACAGTAGTCCATTGTATCTTGGGACAAATTCAAAAGAGTGAGAGCACCAGATCCTCAATGTATCTTTGTAAGCAGAGCCAAACAAGTGCTTACCTGCCTTTGAGACATGTGCATCCCTAGTCAGGGATCTGTGTGGAGTTTGGGATAGGTCAGATGACATGTAAACCTGCTTCCCTCAGAGACTTCAGAAGCATCAGGTAATACAACATATATGTATTGATGCATTCGAGTCGTTATCAGTCATGACATTATTTAACCAATGATTGCACAACCCTGATGCTTTTCAAGACATATTTGGTAGAATTTACAACCATGAAAAAAATACACCTTGGGAGAATTTATACTCCAGTGGAGAGATAATAGCCAATTAACCAAAACAGTTTGTTCTCTAACAGTTTTGAAAATGGAGTGTATTTGTAGTTGTATTTTATGATGCTATTCATTGAACTTCCTACTTACTATCTGACCTCATTTTGTAAAGACATACTTCTAATGAAACTTTTTAAAGGCACATCTTGTGGATTACTTTGGTTGAAAGTATTTTGTTGTAATAGTTATAAATGGAGTAATTATTTCATGACAAACAAGACTAATGTGGTATAATTGTAGCCTGATGTATGTTTTCAAAGCCTAGTGGACCGGCAAAGAGTTGAAGAATTAGGGCCAAGTGCCTTCAAATGCTTGTCTCTTTATTTTTGAAGTTAAAGCTGATACCGGAATAGACATAAAATATGAGTGATGAAAATCTTTGATCACCTTAATAGGAGATATCTTTAAAGTGTAAATTAACTGCTAATTTAATTCACTGTAATGCTATGTGATGAGTTTTTACTTAAAAACTTGTAATTTTGATGAGAATATGCACATTTTTAGCCACACGGAACCTTCTGGTTATTTCATTTTGCCTTTTCACAGAGTTTTCATGATACCAAACTTATTTCTCATTAAAACATTGTTATTCATTATTTTGAATTACATTAGAATAATAATTATAAAGAAAAGCCAGAAGTATTATTACTTATGTCATTGTCATTTTTTATAACCATGACTTTCAGGATGATCTCTGTAATCATTTTTAAGGTACTTCAGAATTAGGTAAATATTTCACCTTTTTGCAGAAGGTAAGTTAAATTATAGAAAATAAGTAACCATCTGGAGACCTTGTTGTGAATATATAGGAAGAAAAAGTAACCCAAACTACTTAAATACTATTCTGTCGTTGTGAGTAATAAATACCAGGCAAAATGTGTTCATTCATATCCTACTTCTCTGCTTCTTTTTTCTGCTGAAATAAGAATTTTAAGTATTTGCCTCTTGAAGTTGCTTCCTTTTTTGAGGTTTCTTTGTCAGTATCTGCAAGAGGCATGTAACAATGCTGCCTTTACAGGATTTTTATAAAGGTCAAATGAAAATACAGTTAACTGTTATTTAGCAACAGATGAATTTGTATTTGAATTAATTATGCTAAAGAGATGATAGACATTTAATTCTTAAAATTTTAAATTATGGTTTGTCAACAAAATTCTCCATATATTAGATGGCATCTCTTATTTGTAGTCACATGGTAACAAGTAGCAGCCATATTGGATTCACTGCCACTCGGAGTTCCTGTTACTCTTGCTGGTCTGCTGTGTAGCTTTCATAATTGTGGCCACAACTGTTTTTTTGTCTGTGGTCCCTCCAAATTTGATAGCTAGGGTGGTGTTAGGCCTTTTAAAATTTAAATGTGATAAAATAACTCAAACTAAAATATTGGAATAAAGGCAAAAACTGCATATCGCTTAACATTCAAACAATAAATGAAATCATCAATCAGTTGGAAAAGGATACTATTAGACAATTTATAATGTAATAATGGGCAAGGAATCAGATGACTCATGATTAGAAAAAGAAAATGAATGAATTGATGTCATTTGCATTTTCAATAAGTTTTTTAAGGAAAAGGCAAAAGTGAAAGGGAAAAATTCGGTTTGAAAGAATCATTTGTCAGAGGATTTTGATCAGACAATGCAGGTTTGTTTTGTCAGCAAGCATCAGGTACAGGAACTTCAGCTGGCATCCTAGTGATTCCGAGCTGACCAGGCCCAGGGGATCGTGATGCCTGTTGTATTAGTTAGGTTATGAGTTCAACTGCATTGACAGAGACAGTACGACAAGTGGCTTAAACAAGAGAGAAGGTTTATTTCTGTGTCATGTAGAAATCTGAGGTGAAGGTGATTTTGGGAGTGGAAGCCAAGCATCTCTGCTCTCAGAAGTCTTTCTTCCCAGTCTACCACGCTTTAGCACAGGTTCTTAACCCTGTCAGTACGTTAGAGTCATCTGGGGAGCTTAAAAAAAAAAAAAGACATCTGGGCCCTACAGCAGATTATAACTTAATTTCTGAGCACTAATAACCACCGCAGACCACCTGAATCAGAATCTGTAGGCAGAACTTAGTCATGAAACCTCACTTAGCTGCAAGATAGTCTCCAGCTGCAGGCAAAATGCAGCTAGAATTTGGTTAGTTTTATTATTGAAAAGAAGGTAGGTACTAGGGGATGATTACTTTTGAGATACCCAACAATAATCCTGATTTAAGGTAAATTGGTAGAGAAGAAAGACAAGACAGTGAAGGAGTATGAGGCTAGTTAGCATAAGTAAAGTACTGAATACCTACACAGGAGGCACAGACTTAAGCCAGGAAGTCAAGCAGGTGATATGGGCCAGGTCTTCCTGAGAGCAGAAGGGCTTCCTGAAAGGGCAGTTTTACAGTAGTTGCTGTTTAAGAAAGTGGACTGGGCTTTTCTAGATCCATATAGAAAGCTAGATCTTTATTAGCATGTCAGCCAAATTTAACATGTCTTTAAGTTGCATGTGGATTAAGGGCCACTTATTTACAAACTCTGACCTCAGTTTTGTGGCATAATATATAGTAGACAGAGCATTTTTCTCAGTGACATATTAAGGTTCCTCAAAACTCATTTTAATACTTAAAAATATATATAAAAAGAAATTTGCTAAAAAGGACAACAATAAAAGGTGTTTTAAGAGACAGTAGCCTTTTGGCCATTTTAGTAAAATTATGTGATACGTTGTTATTCCTAAGCTATTATACTCGAATTAATTTTATATTTTTCAATTGTACATGAACTTTTAATGAAATAAGCATATGGATTTTGGCTGCTTTTAACACTCATTTTGTGATATTTGTGACCTTCCACTTTGTCTGTAGTTTACTAAGATCTACTCTGTGTTCAGAGGCACTTCATAAACTATAAGACATGCTCCAAGGCACACGTACTAATATTTTAGTGCTTTGTACTGTGGCGCAGAAGCAGTCAATGAGTGAATGTTGAAGAAATGATACCTTTGTTAGATAATCATTAGTGTTTCCATCCCTAAGACATCTACTGATTTTAATTATACTCGTATCCGTGGGAAACCATGAATAAGGAATATTTCTGACATATTATTTTTCTCAATTTTAATAAACGGGATTTAAGTAAGCTTTTTATCCATAGACAAATATGGGAGCTCGGAGATTGAGCTCATTGGTAGAAAGGTCTCTTCTGCTTAGTTGGTCAAGATGTTATTCTGTGAGATTGGAACTTGTCATGGTTTTATAATGACAAAATTTTCTAAAAATGCCCGATTTGCATGTTGGGATGAGTTTATCTGGTAATACCTGGTTGTCAAACGCTTTGGCAGTGGCAGCTTCTTGAATGATAGTGCTATTGGTTTAAATTAGCTTACTTTCCGTAAACTAATTCAAACCAGGACCCCTTAGATACTTCTCAGCATAATCGTATGTGGTTATTGTGCCCATTGCTCAAGTGTGCTCCCTTTGTTGAAGGAAGCTCGATTAAGATCATTTCTAAAATGCTTAACTAGTGAGAAGAGATGTGAGACTTGTGGGCTGATGTGTTCTTGGAGGTTGGACAGGTATTGTAATTTTTATATTGATTCCAGATAGTACTGGTTTTTTTCCCTGTTAATCAAGATGGGGAAATACTTTGTGAGTGCTTCATATTATCAACTCACAGTGCACTAATTGTGTGGCGTTCTCTAGGAGCATCCTCTGAATACTGGCAGGAGCTGTCTTGCGGTCCCCTTGTTTGTTTGGAGAGAGACAGGCGGTGGTGTCTGCATCCCACCCCCATCCTTTGCCTCCTGCTGTTTCCTTTGGACATAAGTGGTGGGTCAAAGAGAGCAATCAAGAATTAGCGTAGAAAGGCCAATTGTTTCAACAAAATTTAGCAATTTGGGTGTAATTTTTCCAAATGTCACTGTTTTGACACCACCCATTTCTAGAAAATGAAAGTTGGTATTCCATATATAACCATGTGGCCACTTCTAAATATGGGGGAAAATATTTCCTGAATCAGCTTTCTAAATTTTTTGAAAGAATTAACTGAAGTTGTTATAAATTCTTGTTTACTCTAATACAAACTTTTGCGTGCTGTTGAGTATATTTTTAACACAGTAGACTAATTTTGAGGTGACTTAGCTGCTAATAATGATTCAGTTCATTTTGTTTATTAAAAAAATGTATTAAAATGAGAATGATACATTTACAGTGAATTCATAAATTGCTCTGAATTAGTTGACACTGCTTTTAGGCATAATACATGTATTTTGTAACTTGTGGGGAAAAAAAATGAACTTGATTATGTTTCTCAGTAAACCAAAGACTCCCACCTGTATTCTTTCAGGTTTGTCAAAGGGCAAAAAGGAAAGATTTTGTCACTTGGTTTATTGGCTCTTTCATTATTCTCTACAACACCAAACAGAAGACAATAAACAATTTTTTTCATATTAATACAGAACACAATAATGTTCTGAGGCAGTCTGTTTGTTCCATGCTTAGCTTATAGAAAGTGGTTTAAAGCCACTTTCTTCTTTTAAAGGAAATCAGAAGGAGTCTTGTCATTCTTTATAATTGCAAATGGGTGGAAATCAGGAATGTGCGAAGAGGGCAGTGTGATAAGTCATTTGCTAGAAACAAGTTGAGAAGAGGGGGTGAGTAGGAAGGGGTGGAATGAAAAAAGGTCATGGTAATTTGTAGGAGAAAGTGGGCATGATGGCAGTAAACTGAAGGTGGACCACCTAAGATTTTTGAGGGAGGCTAGCATGTTGTGATTGACATTTGGCCTCACCGAATTACTTATATGACCTGAGAGTAAATTCCAAATTTCTCGTGGCAAGAAATAGTGATTAGTTTTTTTCCTTAACAAGTAATAAATTTGCTGATTTTGAGTTCTTATATATAAGCCTTCTGGGCACAAAACAACATGAAGATTGTTGTTATTATAATTACTAACCTTATGGCCAATGCCATTGCTTAATACTTGTCTTATTATATTCTCTTCTTGGTTAGAAACCCCTTATATACTACTTGTATCAGAAGCTTTGCTGTTACCTTTGACATTCCAGAGCACTTTTCATTAAACTCTGTCTCCATTCACCTTAAAAGAGCAGTAGCCATAGCTACTTTCGTTACGGAAAGTTTGATAGGTAATTTTTTTTCACGTATTGTTGCTAATCGTACTCTAAATATTTAGCTTCTCTTTTGCATTTCAGCTTGCCTTTTCTTTAGAAGATACTGGCAAATAATTAATGTTTAATAAAACATAATGTCCCCCAATCTTACAGTTGATTCACAGGGAAATCTTTTATGGATTTCATGCCCACATGGATACTCAGTAATGTATTCACAGCAAGAATGCACTTGAGGATTAATTATTTGTGTCATTCATCCAGGTATTCCCTCACTACTTTCTTATTCAGTATAAATTTGCTTTTCACAGTTTTTTGGTGCGACCTCTGTCATCAGTGGATAGTTAAAAATTCCCTTCCAGGAATTCTGATTATCTACAACATTTTGGTTTGAATAGGCATGCTGCATAACTTGGAGAGGTGGCACTTTGTTACTCAGTTTATTAATTATTTATGGACTGACGAGGTGGAAAGGGAATAGTAGGAGATACAAATTAGTAGAAATACTGTCCTTGCTTTCAAGGAGTTCATGATCTTATTGTGGAGATGAGGTGTATTTGGAAGTCTGGTTATGTGTCTAAAGGAGTAATAGGGCTATATATGCAATAGGATGGGTGTGTGGGCATAAGAGAAGTTAAAGAGAGCTAGCTATAACTGATCCAGCCTATTTAAAATTATTAGAATTTGGGCTACCAGGCAGGGCAGAAGGGAGTGAGTATTGGGGACATGGCATAGTGTCATGAATAAGTACACTGTGAGAGGAATCCCTACGCCAAGAACAAGTGGAGGACACATTTGAAAAAGAGGAGATTGAATGTGATGAAAAACAAACGAATCTGGGTTTTCTTCCTAGAAGTTTCCCTCTTTTGTTTGAACTATGGCAATATGAATGACCCATTTCAAAATTCCCCTTAATCAGGCAGGACAGAGAACTCTTTGTACGACATAAAGAGGTTGTTTGGCAGACACAGTTTAGGATATTACTTAGAGAAGAAGGAATCCTCTTTGAAAAAGGTGTGATCTTTTCGTACCTGGGAAAAGCAAGTGAGAAAGTATCTTGAACATATATCTGAAAATGTGTTTTAATGTTCTCAATTTAATAAACATGACAGAAAATATGGTTAATATAAAATAGCTGAAGTGAACATGTGATTTTACTTATTTCACTTGCTCTAGTCTTAATTTGCCACATTTTATTTCCCTTCATTTGAATTTATGTATTGCAACACCTTAAAATTAAATAAAATACTTTGGAGCTATGGTCAAGTCTAAGACCCTCTTTTCCTTAATGGTACCATTTGGTTTAGCATCCCCTGGCCATCTTCAAGATGTTCATTTAGAGTCTGTGACATTTACTTCACATATTTTACATATTCAAGCCATCAGGAATCAAGCATGCGTCAGTTTGAGGCTCTAGAATGTATTCATCCAACATTTAGTGAATTGTTGCCTTCTTTTATTAGGGTAGCTCAGTGAGAATTTCAAAGAAAATTCCCGAAATCCCAAGAAGTGTCCCAGTGGCCAGCTCTGCAGGCTTGTAGGAGGTGGCAGCCAGTGTTTCAAGGACAATTCTGATAACCCACCAGTGTCACAGGGCCACTGACATCTAGGAAGTGACAGTGGCGGACAGACCATGTTAGCACAGCAGGAATCAGAGATGGACTAGCTCAGGTGGAAGAAAAATGTCATGCTGACTAGGAGGCTCAGAGGCAGAATGCCTCAGTGGCAGCCTATATGAACAGTGGCCATTAATATGAACTAACATACCCAGTCCCCCGAGGGCTGCAGGCTGCGCATCACCCCCTCTGCCATCCTTGTACAAATTGAAAATTCTTTACTGTCAGCAGTAGCTTCTCTCTGTTAAAAGGAAGAGATGTTTATGTTCATTCTCATGCTCATGTTGGACAGTGACAGGTAAGGAAGGAACCTTTTGTTATGGAGAGTAATGCAATTTTAATGTGAATTTGACCTTGAAAGTAAAGAATTGCTGAGCCATCACTAATAGCATCACTTAAAATGTGTTCCCAGTTCAGCCCCTGTTTCATCCTCATGCATCCCTGATTTCACATATTTCCAAGAGGGCAGCTGGATGGACTGCAGTGGGTTTCAGGGCAGTGGAATGCAAGGCCTAGGGACTGTGAAAATAAAATCTTTGAGATATCATCTGCTTTTGCTATTATTTCATCATCAACACCTTGACTGCTGAGCACCTTGGGGGAATGTCATCAAACTGAGGGTTGTTACTTGGCTTGCTCTATGTTCCTTCAGTGGCGCTTCTAAAACGTCACCCACCCTCTTTCAGCCCCAGCCCAATCCCTGACTTCTTAACACTTAGTTCATGATCTTCCTAACTGCCTTACAGAAAGAACAAAGACCTTGAGGCTTGGATAAACAATCTCAGTTCCTCACCTAATTGTCTAAAAAACATTACTAATTTCTGCCCTTCAGACTTGGAATCACTTCTTCCATCCGAGGCTAATTCTTCCCTTTGCTCTTTTCGTCCTTCCTTCTTCTAAACTTTTTTAACTTCTACTCCTTCTACTCCTAGACCTTTTTAACTTCACGTGCCCCTTCTCTCTCCTGTCCTCAACCTCTCTACTGTACTGCACTGCACTGCAGGTGCTGTAAAACCAAGCAGGGAAAACAAACAAAAGCCTCCTGTATTCCTCCTTGCATTCATTTTTCTGCAAATCCCTAATCTTCTCCCTTTCTCTTTTCTTAGACAAGTTGCTTAAATAAGTTGTTGAAAGAACATGACAATGTCACCTCATCTCCTCCTCCTGCAGTTCTGGTTTCTGCCCTTTATTATAATTCATTGAAGGTCCTTTGATAATTTGAAAGGCTCACCAAGGACAATGGTAAGAGGAAGTACTGCATGGCAAATAAAATCATTAGGTCAGAATGGGAGACCCTGTGAGAGCTGATGAACTCTGACTAGGTAGATAAGGCAGCCATTGATGTTAGGTATTTTTTCCTGACCTTTTGTTTGTTTCTTTTTGTGTTTTGATGATGTGTGTATGTTTCATTCCAATTTTTTTTTTACAAGGATGATCCTATTCTATTTTTATTTTTATTTTTTATTAAGGTATTATTGATATAAAATCTTATGAAGGTTTCACATGACCAATAATGTGGTTACTACAATCACCCATATTATCAAGTCCCCCCACATACACCATTGCAGTCACTGTCCATCAGCATAATAAGTTGCTATAGAGTCACTACTTGTTTTCTCTGTGCCTTCCCCATGACCCTCCTACATTATGTGTTCTAATCATAATGTCCCTTAATCCCCTTCTCCCACCCTCTGCATGCACCCTCCCCAACCCCATCCCTTTGGTAACTGCTAGTCCCTTCTTGGAGTCTGTATTGTTCCTTCAGTTTTGCTTTGTTGTTATACTCCACAAATGAGGGAGATCATTTGGTACTTATCTTTCTCCTCCTGGCTTATTTTCACTGAGCATAATACCCTCTAGCTCCATCCATGTTGTTGCAAGTGGTAGGATTTGTTTTCTTCTTATAGCTGAATAATACTCCATTGTGTATATGTACCACATCTTCTTTATTCATTCATCTACTGATGGACACTTAGGTTGCTTCTAATTCTTGGCTATTGTAAATAGTGCAGTGATAAACATAGCAGTTCATATGTCTTCTTGAATCTGTGATCTTGTTTTCTTTGGGTAAATTCCTAGGAGTGGAATTCCTGGGTCAAATGGTATTTCTATTTTTAGTTTCTTGAGGAACCTCCATATTGCTTTCCACAATGGTTGGACTATTTTACATTCCTACCAGCAGTGTAGGAGGTTTCCGCTTTCTCCACATCCTCGCCAGCATTTGTTGTTCCCTGTCTTTTGGATGTTGGCCATCCTCACTGGTGTGAGGTGATATCTCATTGTGGTTTTAATTTACATTTCCCTGGTGATTAGCAATATGGAGCATCTTTTCATGTGCCTGTTGGCCATCTGAATTTCTTCTTTGAAGAAGTGTCTGTTCAGATACTGTGCCCATTTTTTAACTGGGTTATTTGCTTTTTGGGTGTTGAGGCATGAGAGCTCTTCATATCTTTTGGATGCTAACCCCTTGTGGGATATGTCATTTCTGAATATATTCTTCCATACTATAGGATGCCTTTTTCTTTGCTGATGGTGTCCTTTGCTGTACAGAAGCTTTTTCGTCTGATGTAGTCCTATTGTTCATTTTTGCTTTTGTTTCACTTGCCTGAGGAGATGTGTTCAGGAAAATGTTGCTCATGTTTATATTCAAAGATTTTTGCCTGTTTTTTCTCCTAAGAGTTTTATGGTTTCATGACTTATATGCAGGTCTTTGATCCATTTTGAGTTTAATTTTGTGTATGGAGTTTGACAGTAATCCAGTTTCATTCTCTTACATGTAGCTGTCCAGTTTTGCCAACACCAGTTGGTGAAGAGGCTGTGATTTCCCCGTTGTGTATCCATGGCTCCTTTATCATATATTAATTGGTCATATATGTGTGGGTTTATATCTGGACTCTCTATTCCATTGCTCTATGGGTCTGCTCTTGTGCCAAGACCAAATTGTCTTGATTGCTGTGGTTTTATAGTAGAGCTTGAAGTTAATCCCCCCCCTGCTTTATTCTTACTTCTCAGGATTGCTTTGGCTGTTTAGGGTGTTTTCTGTTTCCATATGAATTTTAGAACTATTTGTTCTAGTTCGTTGAAGAATGCTGTTGGTAGTTTAATAGGGATTGCATTGAATCTGTAGATTGCTTTAGGCAGGATGGCCATTTTGACAATATTAAATCTTCCTATCCATGAGCATGGGATGTATTTCCATTTATTGGTGTTTCTTTAATTTCTGTTGTGAGTGTTTGTAGTTTTCAGGGTATAAGTCTTTCACTACCTTGGTTAGGTTTATTCCTAGGTATTTTATTCTTTTAGATGCTATTGTGAATGGAATTGTTTTCCTGATTTCTCTTTCTGCTAGTTCATCGTTAGTGTATAGGAATGCAACAGATTTCTGTGTATTAATTTTGTATCCTGCAACTTTGCTGAATTCAATTGTTAGATCTAGTAGTTTGGTAGTGCATTCTTTAGAGTTTTTTATGTACAATATCATGTCATCTGCAAACAGTGACAGTTTAACTTCTTCTTTACCAATCTGGATGGCTTTTATTTCTTTGTGTTGTCTGATTGCTGTAGCTAGGACCTCCAGAACTATGTTGAATAAAAGTGGGGAGAGTGGGCATCCTTGTCTTGTTCCCGCTCTTAGAGGAAAAGTTTTCAGCTTTTTGCTGTTAAGTATGATGTTGGCTGTGGGTTTGTTGTAAATGGTTCTTATTATGTTTAAGTACTTGCCCTCTATACCCATTTTGTTGAAAGTTTTTATCATGAATGGATGTTGAATTTTTTCGAGTGCTTTTTCAGCATCTATTGAGATGATCATGTGGTTTTTGTACTTTTTGTTGATGGATTTTTGAATGTTTTACCATCTTTGCATCCCTTAGATGAATCCCACTTGATCATGGTGTATGATCCTCTTGATGTTGTATTTTTGAATTCAGTTTGCTAATACTTTGTTGAGTATTTTTGCATCTATGTTCATCAGGGATATTGGTCTGTAATTTTCTTTTTTTGTGGTGTCTTTGCCTGGTTTTGGTATTAGAGTGATGCTGGCTTCATAGAATGAGGTTGGAAGTATTCCGTCCTCTTCTACTTTTTGGAAAACTTTAAAGAGGGTGGGTATTAGGTCTTCTCTAATTGTCTGATAAAATTCAGCAGTCAGAGGCTTAATCAAGACGTTTATCTTGAAATGTAAAGATGTTGGATATTTGTTGGAACAAGCTTTATCCTATAAAGGATGTATTACATATTCTATGTTTGTTCTCTACAACCTGCAAGTCATGTTCACTTGAATTTTACCTCTTCTCGTCTTGAATATTCTGTTAGGTATGGTGGCAAATTGTTATTGTTTTCCCCTTTTTATAGATGAGAGAATTATTATAAAGAATGTTTTACACAGACCAGATAAGCCAAGCGGGTCTGGGATTTGAGTAGAAGTTATTTTAATCCACTCCTGTAATCTTTCTGATTTATGAGCCATCTTCCCTTTTAATTTAAGAGTATTTGATAACAAAGGCAGAAAAAAAAGGAACTTCTGATGATAATGAGAGAGAAAATGTTGGGAAGGGAAGGACCAATTTTGAAGACAAAGTCTTTTGGTGCTTGGAGAGAACAGGCTCTCAAATGTGGTGGGTGGGAGCTGCCGTTACCCTTAAAGAGGAAGAAAGACATTCATTCTCTGTTATTTCAGGACATGTTGACAGGTTGAATATAGGGTCTGAATATGGGATTTAGAATATGTTCAGTAAAGAGTCTTGGTGGGAGTGAGGTACAGTCCCTGGGCAAAGCCTGACACAAAACCTTGGATGAACATTCTCTGGTGATGGTACAAAATAATACTTTTGGCTGAAAGTTTTAATTGGGTCTTATGTAGTCATGCAACTGTGTATTCATGACTACTGTTCACCAATCTTCATTTGAAATATAAAAACCAAACACTTGGCTCCCTCAGCTGCCAGATTTTTTTCTACATTGATCCCAATGTTTCTTTCAGAATCAGCTCTTGCAGGATAAAAAAACTTAGAGATTTGTGAACCCTTGACATGTTCCTTGGAATCTTGCCTGCTTCCTCAATGAGAAGAGACAAACTGTGCTTCTGAATGCATTGTCTCATTCCCCAGACTTTCAGTTCTGGAATGCTAAAACTCTCATTCTGGTAAACCTATCAAAGACTGTCCATCTAAGCCGTATGTAAGGTGGGATTTTTTTATGGTCTAATCTTGAAATGTGATATCTAGAATACATCTCTTATGTCTCAAAAATGTCCATATATCAATAAAATATGTATTACCACTTTGTTTAAAATACCCTCTTCAGGTACTCTTAAATTATATGCTGCTGGAGGATGAAAGGGGCGTCACTGTATTGTGTAGTAGAATGCCATTTAGGCATTTGGTAAATGGCTTGGTCTCCTTTTTAAAATCCCTAGAATACCCTGTTATGTGATTTATTTTTTTTATAATCAAACAATGACTGCTATTCTTTATTAAGTACTTGCTTTGGATATCTTAACTCCTTTGATTAACCATTAAATGTTTTGTGTATGTTCTATTATTTTCCACTCTGAATAAGTACATAAATTGAGAAACCAAATTGGTATTTTTAAGAGTCTGACTATTATGATCATTGGTTCCTCCTTTTTTCTTGTTTTTTCCTTTTTATAGAAATCATTCTTTTCATTTCCCTCTCCAGTTAGATTGTTACAATACATACGTACATAGATATATGTATGTACGTTAGGATATATGTATATGTATTTGTATACCTATGTAAATGTTTGTTCCTGGGGTTTTAAATGGCTAATCTTCATAGCATAGTTATACTGCTTTGTAAGCAGATTTCCTGCACCAAAGCATTTTGTCATATACAGCAAAATTAGTATGTAGTTTTGCAAAGCTCAAATTGATGTTAAAACTAAAGATGGAAGAATACTTATCTTCCATTTTTAAACTTATGCCATCCTCCTAAAAGCAATCTTGCAGACAGATGCAGGGGAAAAAAATAGTGGGAAGGTCGTTGTCTTTCAGAAGAAAAAATTGCATAGTGATATTCTGAAAAGCTCTCATCGGAGAATAAAGGATGTAATCTCTGTATTAAACACAGATGGAATATTTCAGTCTCAGCTGTCATTGAAGAATCTCCACATTAGTTTGGATTGCACACCTTTGGGGCATGCATGTATAAATGACAGTGATGAAACTACCACTTTGCGGAGCTGGAGTACACAACATCTCTTTATCTGTGCCATGTGGTGCTGTGGAGGATGGCACATTCTCTCTGCCATGATTTTTCTTTCTTTGGGATTTGTAGACTTCTTTAGCATAGAATGTGTTTGACCAAAATCAGTCTTTGCCCAGATTTCAGTGGCAGCAGCTTGAAACCCCAGAAATGCAATTCTAAGCGATTGGATGTGTAGGAGGCGGCAGAGAAGTTAGTTGACACAGTATTAGCTGTTTTAGAGGGTGAGAATTGATTGCAAATATGGTGTGATGGAAAGCTGTTTGTAGTTTTGTTTTTGCCATTTTCTACTAGTGCTTGTGGCGTAATAGTAGTAAACAATTGATGCTGTGGTGGTTATTTTGTCTTAGGGCTCTTACTTTATTGCGCATCCCCAAAATTGGTTTATAATGCTTTATCACCACTTAATTTTTCTATTTTAAGAACTATCAAAAGATTTATTGGTTTTTGAGTCTTGTAATAACCTGTGTTCCTTTATTGTCTACCACTGTCTGTGATTAAAATCAAAACAAAGTTAGATTACATTTTACTAACAAAAGAACATTCCTTTGTATGAATTATGAATAGTGATGGAAGGTTTATAAATTAACGTTTTAATATTTTCTCCCAAATTGGGCTTAGTTTGTGTAAAAGCAATCTAAATTCAGTTAGGAGCTTACCTGTTGCCACAAAATACCAATACAAAAGATGACTTTTCTCTGGATTAGGTCAGTAGTAAACTGTATTGGGCAGAATGCTGTAAAGTGCTCATTAATAGAATCATCTTTGAATGCAGTGAGTCTGGGATATAGTCATGAGACACACCCATGAAAATTTACCCTGAATAAAACTTGGAGCTCTTTGAGTTAAGGTTGACTGAAATTAAATGATATAAATTTAGGTTAAATATGCGATTGTATGTGGTCTAGCTGAAAGTTACATTTGCTTTTGAATTCTGAGGTCGTGTAATCTGATTGGAACCTATTCTGACCATATTGGGTTGGCGTTTAGCCCCACTGCTTTCTTAGTTCTCAGCACTTCTGGGGAATTACCTGAACTCTCTGACACCCTTTTTCAGTTCTCTGAAGTTATTTACCTTCCCCCTTTTCATAAGGGAAGAATAGGTGAAGCAGCAAGTTCTCTTTTTCAGTCTTCACTTATAGTGAGGTTTCTTTTTTTACTGTAAGTCAACTAATTTACCCTTAACTCACCATCCTCTTCCAGTGTGAAAAATAATTGTATGTTGTTTTATTGTTTCTAGAATAAAAAAGTGAAGTTGTTGCGTCTAGCAATGTATAACTTGGTAAAAAGCCACGAAAACACTACCTTTCTTATTTCTCATACCCCAATCCAGTGCCTCCCACAAGCAGTTGTACAAAGGAAAAGAGCTGGGTTTCAGAGACCTGAGCCTGATTCCTAGACACAGTGCCACTTCCAGAACCTACTTGGCAAAGAGTCCACAAGATGAGTGAATTTGGAGCATGTGATGGGAGAAGTGGCCTGGTTTTAGTCTAGCCATGGTCTTCTCTGGACATTCTTGGTGCCCTGATGCTGTGGGGCTGGGCTGGAAACCACTGACGAAAAGCAATGAAGTCTGGAAATCCTTTGGAGACTCTTTCAGTTTGAGCCATTAGAAGCCTGAGAGCACATTTGGTTTAGGTAAAACCCTCTCTTTTTTTTTTTCTAGTCCTACTGATACATTGACGCAAATTACTGATATTTTGATTAGGTAGATGTTAGTGTTTTGGATGCTCATCTTTACAAAACTGACATTTACTGTGAGGATAGAATATTGCAGAAAATGCCTGATTTCATACAAAGGGGTTTCAGTTTAGGGCCATCTAATATTTGCCTTTCTGGTCCAACTTTATAATGACGGGAGGACAAATGACACTCTATGAGTCTTACTCAAATTCCATCTCCATGATAGCCGTCTACCATTATGGTGCCTCTCACAGTAGTTTTTTGAGTGTGTGTTAGACATTCACTTACGGTTTTAAAGGAATTCACAGAGGGCAGATAGAGGGTGAGCTTGGGGAATCTTATTATGTCCCTAACCTAGAAGATAGTCTAATGAAGTCACCTCACATGGAATCAGAAGTCAGCAGGACAGGGCTTGGACTGGTGAAATTTTGGAATCTTGAGCACCAAAGAGAATAAAGACTGTAATAGATGGTAACATTGAATTTTAAATAACATGAGAAGGTAGCAGTATGCATAGTGATATACTGTAATAGCTCTTACCATAGCATCATAAGACATGAAATATTTGGGATAAATGTGACAAAATATGTACAAGATCTGTACATTGCAAACTATACAACATTGCTGAGAGAAGTGAAAAACGATTGACCTAGAAAATGACAAATAAAGTTTTTATGGCTCACACTACTGTTATTAAAATGCTAATCTTCCTCAAATTGATTATGTATAGGTTCAGTGAAATCTCAATAAATCCAGCAGGCTTTTTTTTTTGTAGGAATTGATAGGCTGATTTAAAAATGTATATGGAATTATAAATAAACTGGAATAGCAAAAACAACTTTAGAGAAAACAATGAACTTACAGTACCTGATTTCAAGACTTCCTATTAAGCTACTTTAGTAAAAACAGTGTTGTATTGACATTAAGGAATAAAAATCAATAACTTGAATAGAATTCAAAAATAGACCAATTTTAAATGCCTATTAGTTTTTGACAAAGATGCCTACCAGGTAATTAAATGGGGGAAAGGAATTAGGCCAGCAAATGGTGATAGTAAAATTAGCTATTTATACGCAAAAAAGGAAAAAAAATCTCCATCCATATATAAAAAATTATTTAAAATGGATCACAGATTTATAAAATTTCTAGAAGAAACCATTGGAGGAAACTTTTAAAATTTAGGTTAGGCAAATGATTTTTCTTCTTTTTTTTTAAATTGAAGTATAGTTGATATACACCATTATATTGATTGCAAATGAACAACATAGTGATTTGACAGTTATCTACATTATTAAATGTTCACCCCAATTAGTGTAGTTATTATCTGTCCACAGAGTAAGGTCTTGCAGTATTGTTGACTGTATTCTCTATGCTGTACTTTCATCCTTGTGACTAATTTATATTGAGGTTTTGTGAGTCTTTATTCCTTTCATCCACTCACTCCAATCCCTCCCCCATGGTACCACCAGTGTCTTCTCAATGTCTTGAGTCCATTTCTGTTTTGTTTTAGATTCCACATGTAAGTGAAATCAAATGGTATTTGTCTTTCTCTGCCTGGCTTATTTCACTTAGCATAATACCCTCTAGGTCCATCCATGTTGTTGCAAATGGCAAGATTTCTTTTTAATAGCTGAATAATATTCCATTTTTTATACGTACAACTTCTTTATCCTTATCTATCTATGGACACTTCAGCTGCTTCCATATCTTGGCTATTGTAAATAATGTGGCAATAAACAAAGGAGTACATAGGCAAACATTAATAACATACAACATATCTGAACCATAAAAGAAAAAAATTTCATACTAGATTTTATCAAAATTGAAAAATTTTGTTCTTCCAAAGGTACTACTAAGAAAGTGAAATGGCAAGCCACAAATTAAGAGAGAATATTTGCAAAACATTTTTGATAAAGATCTAGAATCTGGCACATATAAACAACTTAAAATTTAATACAAGAAGTCACCCTGACTAAAAATATGGGCAGAAGATTTGAACAGACACATCACCAAAGATATGCAGATAGTCAATACACATATGAAAAGGTGTACCATATCTCTAGTTATCAGAGAAATACAAATTAAAACTGCAATGATATGGCTATACCTACTGATATATATAAAATAAAAAAAATAGCAGGTACTGGCAATAGTGCAGAACAACCAGAACTCCCATACTTTGCTGGTGGTAATTCAGAATTGTACAATAAATTTGGAAAACAGCCTGACACGTTAAGTTAAACCTATGCTTGCTCAGCCATTGCATCCTTAAGTGTCTACCTGAAAGAAATGAAACATATGTTCACACACATACTTGTATGTTAATGTTCATAGCAACTTTATTCATAATAGCTCCAGACTGGAAACAACCCAGATGTCCATCAGTTGGTAAGTAGATGAGTAAGTTGTGCTGTATTGATACAATGAAATTCTACTCAATAAAATGGAACAGCTATTTTTCCAAGCAGGAGCATGGATGAATCTCAAAAGCATTTTGCAAAGTGAAAGAAGCCAGACACCAAAGACTACATACTATAATATGATTCCATTAAATAAAGTCTTAAAAGGGCAACACTATAATCATGCAAATTCGATCAGTGGTTTCTGGGGGTGAAGTGAGAGGACTGACTGCAGAGGAGCCAGGAGGGAACTTTGAGTGGCAGAGATGTTCTGTCTCTTGACTGTGGTGGTGGCTGCACAACTGTATGTATTTAGCAGAACTCAAACTTTATCATTGAATTGGGTAGATTTTATTTTATGTAGATTATCACTCAACAAAGCTGTTCAAAAGTAACAGCTTACTGATTTTTGAAAAAAAAAATTAAAAAATCAAAACCAACAAGAAGACCCTTCAGTAGTCTACCAACTAATTAATTTGGAAGGAATTTTAGGACTTCTAAGATCACTGTTTTGAAAATCCTGAAGTACCAATTGATTCAATCAATTATCAGTAACTTCTAAAACCACTGGGAGAGGGTATTGGATGGCAACACATTTATGATTACCATACACACTCTTGACTACTTCTATTAGGTAAAGTGTGCCTTTCCTGTGGTCCCGTGGTGCCTGTCCTTGTCACCAGCAGTAGACAGCCTGGCACCATGGCTTCCTGATATGCACTCCACTGAAGTGTTTTTGCTCAAATTGCTTAACTGGGACTGTGGTTTATATCTAATATATATATTATTATTATGAGGAACCATGAGGGATAGAGGAACAAGTAAATAATTAGCCAAATTTTAAATGTAGGACATTTTACAAGACAGTTGGACTGGACCCTTCAAAACGTTATGTTAAAAAATCCTGGGAGGGCTGGGTGAACTCATCTAGCTCTGAAGAGTCAAAAAAGACAAATGCAATGCATGAACCTTTATTGGAGTGTGATTAGGGAAAAAAAAAGTTTTAAAAGACATTTTAGGGCAAATGGGAAAATTTGAAAATATAGATGGCCTCTATTAGACAAAATATAATTTTGTTGATTTTTGGTGTGATAAGAGTATTGTGGTTTTAACCAGAACGTTCTCATTTTTAGAAGAAACGTGCTGTAGTGTCTTGTGTGCAACTTACTTTGGTTCAGAAATAAAGAAATGCTACACATAGTTAAAGCAGTTGTGGCAGAGCGTTGTTAAATCCAGGTGGTGGATATATGGGCACTCATTTTACTCTTTTTAACTTTTCTACCTGCTTAAAGTCTGTTGATAAGAAGTTGAAAAATAAAACCTATACTCTCCTTTTCAGAAACATTGTTTTGAAAATTAATATACCTCAAGAAACTCTGAAATGCTTAGGTCTTAAGGGAGATGGATATTTAAGAAGATATCCATCCTCTCTTCCTCACTTTTCTGAACATTCAAATCCAAAGTTTTAATGAAGAGTTATGTTTCTTCATATAGGGGGAAATCTTTGAGTACTATAACTGAATTTTTTTTGCCAGACACTAAAGTTTAACTGACTTTTAAATTAGTTTAATATACAGCTTGTTAATACGAAGTCTTAAAATTGTAAATCGAATTTTCTGTGTGGAACTGATGGGATTAGAGTGGAAAGTAATGCATTAGATTTATATTGCTCTGTAACAAATTACCACAGACGTTGAGGCTTAAAACAAGAACCAGTTTGTTAGCTCACAGTTCGAGAGCTCAGAAGTCTGGGCAGACTAAGCTGGTTCCTCTAACTTGGGTCTCACAAATCCAGTATCATGGGGTCAAGCCAGGTTGGATTCTTATTTGGGAAGCTCTCTCTGTTGTCAGAATTCAGTCCATGGAAGTTTAGTTCTGAGGTCCTCATATCCTTGCTGGCTGTCAACCAGGGCTAGTTTTCGGATCCTGGAGTCCGGCTACATTCTCTCTCCCATGTTACCCTCTTATCTGCAGACTTGCGACATTAAATTTGTTTTTATACTTTTTCTCTGATGTCATCTTCTGCTACCATCAGGAGAAAACTCTGTGCTTTTTAAAGGGCCAGTATGATTACCTTAGGCCCACAAGAAAATCTCTATCTTTTTTTTAATATAATTTATTTTATTATCATTAATCTACAATTACATGTGCAATATTACGGTTATTAAACTACCCCTTCATCAGGTCCCCCCCACCAACTCAATTACAGTCACTGTCCATCAGCGTAGTGAAATGCTATAGAATCACTACTTGTCTTCTCTGAGTTGTACTGCCCTCCCTGTGCCCCCCCAACATTATATCTGCTAACCGTAATGCCCCCTTTTCCCTCCTATCCCTCGATTCCCGCCCATTTTCCCCAGTCCCTTTCCCTTTGGTAACTATTAGTCCGTTCTTGGGTTCTGTGAGTCTGCTGCTGTTTTGTTCCTTCAGTATTTTTTCTTTGTTCTTATACTCCACATATGAGTGAAATCATTTGATACTTGTCTTTTTCGGCTTGGCTTATTTCACTGAGCATAATACCCTCTAGCTCCATCCATGTTGTTGCAAATGGTAGGATTTGTTTTCTTCTTATGGCTGAATAATATTCCATTGTGTATATGTACCACATCTTCTTTATCCATTCATCTACTGATGGACACTTAGGTTGCTTCCATTTCTTGGCTATTGTAAATAGTGCTGCAATAAACATAGGGGTGCATCTGTCCTTTTCAAATTGGGCTGCTGCATTCTTAGGGTAAATTCCTAGGAGTGGAATTCCTGGGTCAAATGGTATTTCTATTTTGAGTTTTTTGAGGAACCTCCATACTGCTTTCCACAATGGTTGAACTAATTTGCAGTCCCACCAGCAGTGTAGGAGGGTTCCCTTTTCTCCACATCCTCGCCAACATTTGTTGTTGTTTGTGTTTTGGATGTTGGCCATCCTCACTGGTGTGAGGTGATATCTCATTGTGGTTTTAATCTGCATTTCTCTGATGATTAGCGATGTGGAGCATCTTTTCATGTGCCTGTTGGCCATCTGAATTTCTTCTTTGGAGAAGTGTCTATTCATGTCCTCTGCCCATTTCTTAATTGGATTATTTGCTTTCTGTTTGTTAAGGTGCATGAGTTCTTTATATATTTTGGATGTCAACCCTTTATCAGATACGTTTTTTATGAATATAATCTCCCATACTGGAGGAAGTCTTTCTGTTCTACTGATGGGGTCCTTTGCTGTACAGAAGCTTTTCAGCTTGATATAGTCCACTTGTTCATTTTTGCTTTTGTTTCCCTTGTCCGGGGAGATATGTTCATGAAGAAGTTGCTCATGTTTATGTCCAAGAGATTTTTGCCTATATTATTTTCTAAGAGTTTTATGGTTTCATGACTTACATTCAGGTCTTTGATCCACCTTGAGTTTACCTTTGTGTATGGGGCTAGACAGTAGTCCAGTTTCATTCTCTTACATGTAGCTGTCCACTTTTTCCAACACCAGCTACTGAAGAGGCTGTCATCTCCCCATTGTATATCCAAGGCACTTTTATCAAATATTAATTGACTGTATGTGTTTGGGTTAATGTTTGGATTTTCTATTCTGTTCCACTGGTCTGTGGGTCTGTTTTTGTGCCAATACCAAATTGTCTTGATTACTGTGGCTTTGTAGTAGAGCTTGAAGTCAGGGAGTGTAATTCCCCCTGTTTTATTCCTCCTTCTCAGGATTGCTTTGGCTATTCGGGGTCTTTTGTGGTTCCATATGAATTTTAGAATTATTTGTTCCAGTTCATTGAAGAAAGCTGTTGGTAGTTTGATAGGGATTGCATTGAATCTGTAGATTGCTTTAGGTAGTATAGCCATTTTGACAATATTTATTCTTCCTAGCCAAGAGCATGGGATGCCTTTCCATTTGTTAGTGTCCTCTTTAATTTCTCTTAGGAGTGTCTTGTAGTTTTCAGAGTACAGGTCTTTCACTTCCTTCGTTAGGTTTATTCCTAGGTATTTTATTCTTTTTGATGCAATTGTGAATGGAATTGTTTTTCTGATTTCTCTTTCTGTTAGTTCATCATTAGTGTATAGGAAAGCAACAGATTTCTGTGTGTTAATTTTGTATCCTGCAACTTTGCTGAATTCAGATATTAGTTCTAGTAGTTTTGGAATGGAGTCTTTAGGGTTTTTTATGTACAGTATCATGTCATCTGCAAATAGTGACAATTTGACTTCTTCTTTACCAATCTGGATGCCTTGTATGTCTTTGTTTTGTCTGATTGCTGTGGCTAGGACCTCCAGTACTATGTTGAATAACAGTGGAGAGAGTGGGCATCCCTGTCTTGTTCCCGATCTTAGATGAAAAGCTTTCAGCGTCTCGCCATTAAGTATGATGTTAGCTGTGGGTTTGTCATATATAGCCTTTATGATGTTGAGGTACTTGCCGTCTATACCCATTTTGTTGAGAGTTTTAATCAGGAATGGATGCTGAATTTTGTCAAATGCTTTTTCAGCATCTATGGAGATGATCATGTGGTTTTTGTTCTTCTTTTTGTTGATGTGGTGGATGATGTTGATGGATTTTTAAATGTTGTACCATCCTTGCATCCCTGGGATGAATCCAACTTGATCATGGTGTATGATCCTCTTGATGTATTTTTGAATTCGGTTTGCTAATATTTTGTTGAGTATTTTTGCATCTACGTTCATCAGGGATATTGGTCTGTAATTTTCTATTTTGGTGAGGTCTTTGCCCGGTTTTGGTATTAGAGTGATGCTGGCTTCATAGAATGAGTTTGTAAGTATTCCCTCCTCTTCTATTTTTTGGAAAACTTTAAGGAGAATCGGTTTTATTTCTTCTGTATACGTCTGGTAGAATTCAGAGGTGAATCCATCAGGCCCAGGGGTTTTGTTCTTGGGTAGTTTTTTGATTACCAATTCGATTTCGTCTCTGGTGATTGGTCTGTTTAGTTTTTCTGTTTCTTGCTTGGTCAGTCTTGGAAGGTTGTATTTTTCTAAGAAGTTGTCCATTTCTTCTATGTTTTCCAGCTTGTTAGCATATAGGTTCTCATAATATTCTCTTATGAGTCTTTGTATTTCTGTGGGGTCCGTGGTGATTTTTCCTTTCTCATTTCTGATTGTGTTTATGTGTGTAGATTCTCTTTTTTGCTTAATGAGTCTGGCTAGGGGTTTATCTATTTTGTTTATTTTTTCAAAGAACCAGCTCTTGGTTTTATTGATTTTTTCTATTGTTTTATTCCTCTCAATTTTATTTATTTCTTCTCTGATCTTTATTATGTCCCTCCTTCTGGTGACTTTGGGCCTCATTTGTTCTTCTTTTTCCAATTTCAGTAATTGTGTGTTTAGACTATTTATTTGGGTATGTTCTTCCTTCTTTAAATAGGCCTCGATTGCAATATACTTTCCTCTTAGAACTGCCTTTGCTGCGTCCCACAGAAGTTGTGGCTTTGTGTTGTTGTTGTCATTAGTCTCCATATATTCTGATTTCTGTTTTGATTTGGTCGTTAACCCATTGATTAATTAAGAGAGTGTTATTAAGTCTCCATGTATTTGTGAGCCTTTCTGATTTCTTTCTAAAATTTATTTCTAGTTTTATACCTTGGTGATCTGAGAAGTTGGTTGGTAGGATTTCAATATTTTTGAAATTACTGAGGTTCTTTTTGTGGCCTAGTATGTGGTCTATTCTGGAAAATGTTCCATGTGCACTTGAGAAGAATGTGTATCCTGTTGCTTTTGGGTGTAGAGTTCTGTAGATGTCTGTTAGGTCCATCTGTTCTAGTGTGTTGTTCAGTGCCTCTGTGTCTTTACTTATTTTCTGTCTGGTTGATCTGTCCTCTGGAGTGAGTGGTGTGTTGAAGTCTCCTAAGATGAATGCATTGCTGTCTATTTCCTCCTTTAATTCTGTTAGTATTTGTCTCACATATGCTGGCGCTCCTGTGTTGGGTGCATATATATTTATAATGGTTATATCTTCTTGTTGGACTGACCCCTTTATCATTATGTAATGTCCTTCTTTATCTTTTGCTACTTTCTTCGTTTTGAAGTCTATTTTGTCTGATACAAGTACTGCAACACCTGCTTTTTTCTCTTTGTTGTTTGCATGAAATATCTTTTTCCATCCCTTCACTTTTAGTCTGTGTATATCTTTGGATTTGAGGTGAGTTTCTTGTAGGCAGCATATACATGGGTCTTGCTTTTTTATCCGTTCTGTTACTCTGTGTCTTTTGATTGGTGCATTCAGTCCATTGACATTTAGGGTGATTATTGATAGATATGTACTTATTGCCATTGCTGGCTTTAGATTCGTGTTACCAAGGGTTCAAGGGTTGCTTCTTTACTATCTAACAATCTAACTTAACTTTCTTGTTAAGTTATTGTAAACACAGTCTGATGTTTCTTTCTTTCTCTCCCTTCTTATTCCTCCTCCTCCATTCTTTCTATAATAGGTGTTTTATTCTTTTCCCTTAGTTAGTATTTGGATGATCTGCTTTCTTTGCTATGATTTTATTTTCTCTGGTGACATCTTTTTAGCCTTAGGTGTGCTTCCATCTAGAGCAGTCCATTTACGATCCTGTAGTGGTGGTTTATGAGAGGCAAAGTCTCTCAACTTTCGTTTGTCTGGAAATTGTTTAATCCCTCCATCATATTTAAATGATAATCATGCTGGATACAATATTCTTGGTTCGAGGCCCTTCTGTTTCATAACGTTTAATATATCATGCCATTCTCTTCTGGCCTGTAAGGTTTCTGTTGAGAAGTCTGATGATAGTCTGATGGGTTTTCCTTTGTAGGTGATCTTTTTTCTCTCTCTAGCTGCCTTTAATACCCTGTCTTTATCTTTGATCTTTGCCATCTTAATTATTATGTGTCTTGGTGTTGTCTTCCTTGGGTCCCTTGTGTTGGGAGATCTATGAGCTTCGGTGGACTGCGAGACTACTTCCTTCCCCAGCGAGGGAAAGTTTTCAGCAATTATTTCTTCAAAGACACTTTCTATCCCTTTTTCTCTCTCTTCTTCTCTGGTACTCCTATAATGCGAATATTGTTCCGTTTGGATTGGTCACACAGTTCTCTTAATATTCTTTCATTCCTAGAAATCCTTTTATCTCTCTCTGCCTCAGCTGCTCTGTACTCCTGTTCTCTGTTTTCTATTCCATTAACAGTCTCTTGCATCTCATCCATTCTGCTGTTAAGCCCGTCGATCGCTTGTCTGATTTCTGTATTGTCTTTCCTCAGTTCCCTCACTTCCTCCCTCATCTCTTGCACATTTCTCTGTAGGTCCATCAGCATGGTTATGACTTTTATTCTGAATTCTTTTTCAGGGAGGCTGTGCATTTCCATCCCTTCAGACTCCCTCTCTGGGGTTGTCTGGTTGATTTTGGTCTGAACCATATTCCTCTGTCTTTTCATGGCTATAGAATTGGTCACTGATAGTTGCCACATATGTCAGCTGGCCTCTTTAAGACTTTAAAAAGAGAAGAAAGAAAAAAGAAAAAAAAAAGAAAAAAAAGTAGAAAGAAAGAAAGAAAAAAAAAGAAAAATAGAAAGAAAAGAAAAAACAAAAACAAAACAAAAAACAAAACAAAACAACAAAAAAAAACAAAAAAATGCCCACCGGACGTAGATTATGTGGGAATGCTGTAGGTGGCGCTATTGCCCCACTATTCCACAGCTGTGACTGCGCCGCTCTGCAGGGCCCTTTATCGCTCTGGCAGGGGTGGAAACGAATAGGAGGCTGTTGATCTCAGTGAGAAGTGTAAGTATGGCTACACTTCCTCATTCACCAGCTAAGGCGTCTGAAACTCCGCAGGACTCCCAGCCTGCTGGGCTGAGTGTGCCGGGGCGATCCGGTCTTCCGCTGGACTCCTGTCTCTTTAAGACTACTGAAGAAAGCGCGCGCTTTTTTTTTTCCTTCCCGGGAGCCAGCTGCAAGCACCCTGGTGCGTTCACCACTCAGATCCTGCACCTCTGTCTCTCCAATCTCCGCTGCACTGCGCAATGTGGGTCAGCGCTCCCCGCACAGATCACCGGGGCTGGCCACTTCGCGGGGTGTATTTCCAGTCCCTCCCACTCTGAATCCTCTCCTTCCGCCGGTGCGCTGGGGTGGGGGAGTGCTCGGGTCCCACTGGGTCGCGGCTCCGTATCTTACCCGCCTCTTGGGGCGCTCTCGGGTGTAGCTGCACGCTGTGCGGTTTCCTGTGTATTCTCGTCTCTCTTTTAGGAATAGATGTATTTGCTGTGTTTTCGTATATAAATGTAGTGTTGGGAGGAAATTTCTGCCGCCCTGCTCACACCGCCATCTTCCCGGAAGTCGAAAATCTCTATCTTAAGGCCAGTTGTAGATGTAGCTTAAAATACTTACAGGGATGATGTGGCACCGGAGGAACAGGTTCCATGTGTAAGCTAATAGGAAGATTTGCAAGAGGATCACTGGGATTAACCTTAGATTTCTGCTTAGAAAGTTTTAAGGATTTCTACTTTGATTTCTAGTAGACAAAATATTTTTTGTAATAATGAATCGTATCTATTTTTTTTTTAAATAGGAGACTTTGATTACAAAAAACTTTTGCCTTTAATGCTGTGTGAGAGGATAGGCCTTTGCTCTTTAAGAAAAAATTCTATTTTGTAATCATAGCACTCAAAGAAAATGAACATGTTTAAATGAAATAGACAATGCTTTTTCTCTAGTCATTTGTATTAATTTCAACCTTAATTCCCTGAATTTTAATTCTCTATATATTTACCACATTTCTTTTCAAATTGCTCTCTATCAAATGCATTCCAGCCATAACTTTATTGCTGGTATGTTCCAGATACATATTCCTGCTAATAAGCTGGCCCAACCATAGAAGTATAAATCAAAAACCAATTTATTAAGCTTTACAGATTCGGTGTCAGGAATTCAGGCAAAGCATAGCAGGAGTGCCTTGTCTCTGCTTCTTGATGTCTGAGGCTTCAGCTGGGAAGGTTCCCATACCAGGGCTGACTCGAAAGGCTGAGCCTTAACATTATCTGCAGGCTTCTTAACTCTCCTGTCTGTATCTGGGCTGGGCTGACTCCCTGGCTGAGCCCGGCTGGTGCTGTCAACAAGAGTGCCTACACATGCCGTACCCGGGGTCCTGAGCTTCCTTATAGTAGGTGAACTCAAGCTAGTCAGGCTTCATCCAGGAGAGCTCTCGACTCCCAGCACAGCTGAAATGTTCATCTAAAAATCTTCATGTTTTAAACGAGACATTTCCCAACTTTATCTTCCATGTTTGATAATTGGCATTTTGTATAATTACCTTAAAATGTGTTCAATTATTCTAAGTTATGGTTTTGTCTCCATAGGAGAAGCAACTATGACTCCTAAATCATAAAATTGAGACTCTTGGATGGATGGAATAGTATATATTACGTATATATAATTCATAGCTATGGAGCATTTTTACTTCACTTCAAAATAATTGGCATCAATTTGAATAATGCATAATTTTTTAACTAAGAAGATTGCAGCATAATTAAATTGGCAGATTTTGCTATGTTCCTGTTTCATCATTAATGAACTGTTAGAATTTTACAGAGAAGCTTGCTAACAAGTTTTGGAAATAGAATGGAAAGCATTATGAGGTAGTGATATAAAAGAAAGGAGAAAAAGATAAACATTTTTTATAAAATCAAATATTTGCCCTGTTCTTGGCTTTTTCACAGAAAAGAGATTAGAGTTTTTTCTTGTAATACCTCAAGTGTGTGGGCTTTGGACCAGCAGTTACTATAGCATGTCTCTCCTCACAAAACCCCTGATCATACATTCTGAGTTGATTACTTAGTATTTCTAGACATCTCTAGTGTTTTTAAACTTGGAGCCCCATATTATTTTCCCAACAACTTGTAGGTTATTAAGACCATGGTTATTAATTTGGGATGAAGAGTCTTGAAAAATCTCCTGGGTTGACCTTCCATTTCTGCCACCCTTATAAAAAATATCACATCTTGTGTTTTGGTTTCTATCCTCTTAGTGTTTAACACTGTAGCTTTCACATACTGCTTCCTGATATTTAGCAGATATAATGTAAAGTCAGTTTAGGGAGTTATCCTAGTAGGGACACAAGCCATCTAGCTCCAGAGGAATCCTGTCCCTTCTCCCAAACATCATTCTTTCTATTCATTACATACTAGGCTTCTCTGAAAATCATTTTTTTCCCCCAAGTATTCAGCAAACCCCAGAGCTAGAACAACAGGATTAAGTGATGCTGACACTCAGAAGTCCAGAGTTCTTGGTGTGGTCCCTGGGCCCAAGAGCATTGTTACAAATACATGTTCTTAGGACTCACTCTACACCTACCTGCTCAAAAACTCTGGGCTTGGGGTCCGGCAGTGTGTTTTAGTAAGCCAGGCAGAGGATGTACATGATAAGTTTAAGAACCACAGTCTTAATATTTTTGCTATTAGTGTTAGCATTTAGCATAAATTTCATCTTCTTATCCTTCTGCATAAGTATTGTTATCTCTGTAAGACAGTTGGTATATTAAATAGTTATCCTTCCTACATATGATAGGTGTATGTATGTATACATATCAACCTATATTTTTCTTGATTTTTTGTGTTAATTTAAAAGGCACAAAGAACACTCCTGCCATTTTCTCCTCTAGGTTTTGAGATAGAAACAAAATCATATAATATGGAGGACAGGAGTAGACCAGGCTGGGCCTCTGGAACTGGAGATTGACAGACAGAGGGGTGGTGAGGTGAGAAAGGGATGGAATAAGAGGACAGGACCTGGGTTGTTGGGTATGTTCCGTTCCGAGCGCAGCTGAGATCACCAGTATGGCTGCTGAGTGGGAATTGAGGGAAGGCTGATGCTCTGCCCTGTGGTTTTAGTTCAGTCTGTTCCTGGCAGAGTTAAGGGGAAGTTTGAATCAATCTATCCTAGGTTGATTCAGTCTGCTGACAGTCATGATCTGCCTTTGCCTCCTGTAAAATAAGGTGACTTGTTTGATGCTTGCACAGTGGTCACTAACTCGGTTTTCACACTCACTAGCATGATTATAAAACTGAATTCTCTCTGTGATAGCCCTATAACGTATGACAGTGTTACAGTATGTAGAGTATGTGGTAGTGCTTTAATATGTAGGTTGCAGTTGAGTTACTAGTGTTAGGGTAAATGTGAAGGATGTCCATCTAAAAAGAGGCATCAGTTGCTTTCTTCAGGATCATAATGTTGTTTTGTCAAGTCAAAGAGATTTCGTTTACATTGTTTCCATTTACAAAGCTTTTTCTCAGTTTTGTCCTGTTGCAAGCCCACACTTCCTGTTATGCAGTAGTTTTGGGAAGCAACTGAATAAATTAACCCAGTTTTTAATTTATTTCTTTATTGATTTTTTTGGAATAATACGTTTATTATTTATAACTTTAAGATAGCCTTTAAAAATGTTATCTTTAGTTTGGAACATGTACCTATAGTAGGTGCCCACTAAATACTAGTTGAACAAATGATTGTTGGCTTTGTTAATTTAGTGTAAGATTTTTTGAGAGAGCTTCTTCAGTGGTAGAAAGAAACTGGGAGAGATTACTTTATATCATATTTCCTTAGTTAAATATTGATCTCTTTTTGAAATTTTTAATTGCTTATGGATATTTAAAGTTGATCTTTATTTTATGGTTCTTTTAAGTGTTGCACATAATATCAAGTTGGAAGAATTTAAAACAAGCTCTAAACTAGGGGAGGGAGCATATACATACATGTCTTGAAAACTGGGCTGTCATAAATCTGTATACTGTGGCATTTACTGGTAAGTTTTCTCATCATGTACACATGGAAGAGGAAAAAAAACTTGTTAAATTGCTTTAATAGTGTTGTAAAAAGTGGCAAGAACTTCACCAGACTTTTTTACTAGCACTCCTCTGGGTTTCTGACTCTCTTCTTCCATCTCTGCCTAGCTTCCTAAGCAATCTTTCAAGTTGCTTTTTCCCTTATGTATCCTCACATTTTCACTTTCTATATTGGCGTCACTCTTATCACTCTTACTCTCACGGGTCTGTCGCTACGCAGTTATTGCCTGCAAGGTGATCTCAGCCCATTTCCAGATTTATTCTCCTCCCTTGGCCCTTACTCTGTGGGTGCTGTAATATTTCAGAAGTGATAATGTGGATGGGGTAATAGAGGGAGAAGTCCTAGTTTCTTTCACCAAGAAGTGTTTTGACTCTTTTTGGCTTGCCCGGAAACCAGCCAGAGAGGGAGCCACGTGCTCCCTTCTCTATCCACATGTCTGTTCCATTCTTTTCTCCACTTTGCACTTGGTTCAGTAAAGATGGTTCAACCAGAGCAACTCAATTGTAAAATTATTCCCTTTCTCAAGGTTAGGCCTGCCTGAATTAAGATCTTTGTGCCAGCAGAGTTACTGAGATTGGCCCAATTTAGATTTTGTAGGAGATGGGGTTTACAGGAAAATGCAGGGCAGACTCTCCGGAGCCTTGTTCCACTATGAAGTCATATCTGCTCTGACTCATGTTGGGCCAAAGAAAAAAACCCCCAAGGTTTGTGGTTTTAATTGATAGAAACGTTTTGAATTTTACATCCTATTTTTCTAATTATTAATTGCCAGTTTCAAACTGTGAGTTCTTATTTTTCAGGATGGGAGTGACAAATGAAATGTATTTTATCTGTAGGAATGAGAAATTGGGGAGGAAGCAGCTGAGAGATTGTGAAGGAAAGAGGGTTTAATGGCTGGAGCAAGGTTGGAACAGTAAGAAAGAATCTGGGACAAATCAGATTAGTTTTTGGCCTTGGGCAGAAGAGATACATTGTCTCTGAGACCAGGCAGTATTAAGGTGATTGGGTGTCAGAGTTGGGAGAGTTGACTCAACTTAATTTCTGAATAGAGGTAAGGATGCCAGCTAAGAGTGACAGGATTGGGTAAGGGGCCTGGAAGTAGTATATTCTGGTCACTGAGGCGTAGAATAGGACTGTGAGTAAATTAAGCTGAACATTGTATCTGAACCGAGAGGTACCACTGTGCTCTAGCTTCCCTGGAAGCTGGCACTTCCCCTTCAGGAGCAGGGAAAGCAGGAGATTGAGTAACCTGGGGGGAAACTTTCAGTCAGATGCCACAGAAGGACCAAGGAAAAAAGGCTGAAAAAAAGATAGTTGGCAGTGAGAGAGAAGTAATTAGTTGTGGGGTCCAGTCTGAATAGGGAAGGATATGAAAACAGGAAGGGACAAAAACTTTGAGGAATGGGACAGCTTTAAGAAACTTGAGGGTCTCAATGGGCCAGCCTCACACTCAATGATAGAGAGATGACGGACAGAAGATGGAATTCCAGAATTTATGATGATGGAGTGCAATGCCAGGGTCCACATTATGGCCAGTGATTTTTACAGTGATGGCCATTCCCTTGGAAAAAGTCAAGGAACTTAGATGTTGGACTCTTGAGAAGGCTGTCTACTGGGACATTAATAGTAATAACTAACATTTCATGGCCACCTATTCTGTCCTGGGGACTGTTCTCAATTTTCCGTATGTTATTTCTAATGATCATGATAATCTTGCAAGGTAGATACTGTCATTTTCATTTTACCCATGAAGGAAGTTGAGCCAACATAAGAAATAAGTCCCAGATTGTACAGTTGGCAAATCCTGGAGATGGAATTTAAACTCAGATATGTCTGACTGAAAAGCCAAGCACTGTTCACTTACTGATTCTCCCTAGTAGACCGCTACCCCCATTCCTGTTTTCTTCTACTCCTTTATTTTTATGTTTCTTAATTCTAAAAAAGGATTTACAACTAACAAAAAACATGTAGCAAATCAGGATTAAAAAATAAGTGAGAAATAAGGGTGAGAGTTTTAGAAAAATAGAAAAAATGACATGTATTCAAGGGTAGGTTAGTATACAAACTCATGATATTAATTTTAGCACATTGACTAGGCTTAGGCTATAAAACTGGCTCTTATTATTTTAGGAATAAACCTGGAGGGTAAAAATTCAAGTTACCTGACACTCAGGGTTGACAAGATAAAAATAAACTAGTTCCTCAGAAGAATACTGCACCAAGTACTCAGGTGTGGGGATGGTGGCCTGTGTAATATGATAAACAACATCCTCAACAACACTCTTGAGAAAAAAGTAGCAATGCATATTACTGAGTTCTACCAATATCTGTCAATTTAGGAAAAGTAAAATTCGTTCTATGAGGATTAAAACAAGGTGGTTGAATACAGTGCTCAATTAAGGATCAGAATGTCGATACACCTAGCCAGAGGCCAAACTTTTAAATATTGGTTGAGGACTAGATGAGAGCTAACGATGAGCAGAAAACAGAACAGCAAAGCCTTAAGCCTGGACAGAGCAGTAAGTCGGCTCCGAGTGGAGTGATTGGAGCTTAGGAATCACCTGCTGCCAGCCCTTAGTTTAAGAGGTCCACATTTCCCTGAGCCTGGGTTAGGGCTGGGGACATCGAGCAGACATTACGACGCTTAGTGTATGGGCAAGGGTAGAATATGAAGTCTCGGAGGATGAGAATGGATTCAGGAGGTGTTTTTTCTTTCTCTAGTAGAGTACTTTTTTTAAATGAGGCATGAGGATATAGTTTCATCTCATAGTCTTCAATGTAGTGGTTCTCCAAAGTTAGTACACATTGGAATCAGAAGGCATGTTAAAACATTATTTCTGGTTCCTATCTCCAGAGCATCTGATTCAGTAGGTCTGGAATGGGGCCCAAGAATTGCATTTCTAATACATTTTTAAGTAATGCTGAAGTTGCTCGTCAGAGCCCACACTTCAAGAACCGCTGCTCTTCGGACTGGAAATAAAATGTTGCATGATAATTTAGAAATATTAATGCTAACAGTCTAAATTAGGGCAAAGTCTTAGCTTGTTTTTTTCATAGATGCCCTTGTTTTTCATACACTCATGTCCTCATTAGCAAGCTGATGATTGCGAGTGTGTCCAAATGCAAATCTGATAGGACTTTCCTTTTGTTGGGGAGGATCATTTATTCCTAGCAGACTTGAGCATTGGCGTGCTTACAGTTTTGTGTACTTCAGTCAACTCCTTTTTCACTGATAATCTAAAAGGTAAATTTTATATAACCTGTGTCAAATTCATAATTCATTGAAAACCTACGATTTCACAAGGAAGTTTTTCTTTTTCTCCAAACTGATCTGGTAATTATCTGAAATGCAAAGATTCTAGCCTCTCTCTTTAGGATGTTAATACTACCAAGGGCTATTTGAATATAAAATGAACAATTTCTCCATTAGTACAATGTTTAAAAGACATGGTTTTTAAGGGTTTTTATTTATTTAATTATTTATTTTTTAATCTACACTTACATATGCAATATTATGGTTATTAAACTACCCACTTCATCAGGTCCCCCCCACCAACCCCATTACAGTCACTGTCCATCAGCGTAGTGAGATGCTATAGAATCACTACTTGTCTTCTCTGAGTTGTACAGCCCTCCTCGCACCTCCCCCAACATTACATCTGCTAATCATAATGCCCCTTTTTCCCCCTTGTCCCTCCCTTCCCGCCCATCCTCCCCAGTCCCTTTCCCTTTGGTAATTATTAGTCCATTCTTGCGTTCTGTGAGTCTACTGTTGTTTTTTTCTGTCAGTCTTTTTCTTTGCTCTTATGCTCCACATATGAGTGAAATCATTTGATACTTGTTTTTTTCTGCTTGGCTTATTTCACTGAGCATAATACCCTCTAGCTCCATCCATGTTGTTGCAAATGGTAGGATTTGTTTTCTTCTTATGGCTGAATAATATTCCATTGTGTTTATGTACCACTTCTTTATCCAGTCATCTACTGATGGACACTTAGGTTGCTTCCATTTCCTGGCTATTGTAAATAGTGCTGCAATAAACATAGGGGTGCATCTGTCTTTTTCAAATTGGGCTGATGCATTCTTAGGATAAATTCCTAGGAGTGGGATTCCTGGATCAAATGGTATTTCTATTTTGAGTTTTTTGAGGAATCTCCATACTGCTTTCCACAATGGTTGAACTAATTTGTATTCCCACCAGCAGTGTAGGGAGGGCTCCCTTTTCTCCACATCCTCACCAACATTTGTTGTTTGTGTTTTGGATGTTGGCCATTCTTACTGGTGTGAGGTGATATCTCATTGTGGTTTTAATTTGCATTTCTCTGATGATTAGCGATGTAGAGCATCTTTTCATGTGCCTGTTGGCCATCTGAATTTCTTCTTTAGAGAAGTGTCTATTCATGTCCTCTGCCCATTTCTTAATTGGATTATTTGCTTTTTGTTTGTTGAGGTGCGTGAGTTCTTTATATATTTTGGATGTCAACCCCTTATCGGATACGTCATTTATGAATATATTCTCCCATACTGTAGGATGTCTTTTTGTTCTGCTGATGGTGTCCTTTGCTGTACAGAAGCTTTTCAGCTTGATATAGTCTCACTTGTTCATTTTTTCTTTTGTTTCCCTTGCCCGGGGAGATATGTTCATGAAGAAGTCACTCATGTTTATGTCCAAGAGATTTTTGCCTATGTTTTTCTCTAAGAGTTTTATGGTTTTATGACTTACATTCAGGTCTTTGATCCATATTGAGTTTACTTTTATGTATGGGGTTAGACAGTCCAGTTTCATTCTCTTACATGTAGCTGTCGTTTTGCCAACATCATCTCCTAAAGAGGCTGTCATCTCCCATTGTATATCCAAGGCTCCTTTATCATATATTAATTGACTGTATATGTTTGGGTTAATGTTTGGATTTTCTATTCTGTTCCACTGGTCTGTGGGTCTGTTCTTGTGCCAATACCCATTTGTCTTGATTACTGTGGCTTTGTAGTAGAGCTTGAAGTCAGGGAGTGTAATTCCCCCTGTTTCATTCCTTCTTCTCAGGATTGCTTTGGCTATTTGGGGTCTTTTGTGGTTCCATATGAATTTTAGAATTATTTGTTCCAGTTCATTGAAGAAAGCTGTTGGTATTTTGGTAGAGATTGCGTGGAATCTAAGATTGCTTTAGGTAGTATAGCCATTTTGACAATATTTATTCTTCCTAGCCAAGAGCATGGGATGCATTTCCATTTGTTAGTGTCCTCTTTAATTTTTCTTAGGAGTGTCTTGTAGTTTTCAGAGTACAGGTCTTTCACTTCCTTCATTAGGTTTATTCCTAGGTATTTTATTCTTTTTGATGCAATTGTGAATGGAATTGTTTTCCTGATTTCTCTTTCTGTTAGTTCATCGTTAGTATATAGGAAAGCAACAGATTTCTGTGTGTTAATTTTGTATCCTGCACCTTTGCTGAATTCAGGTATTAGCTCTAATGGTTTTGGAGTGGAGTCTTTCGGGCTTTTTATGTACAATATCATGTCATCTGCAAATAGTGACAATTTGACTTCTTCTTTACCAATCTGGATGCCTTGTATTTCTTTGTTTTGTCTGATTGCCGTGGCTAGGACCTCCAATACTATGTTGAATAACAGTGGAGAGAGTGGGCATCCCTGTCTTGTTCCTGATCTTAGATGAAAAGCTTTCAGCTTCTCGCTGTTAAGTATGATGTTAGCTGTGGGTTTGTCATATATAGCCTTTATGATGTTGAGGTACTTGCCATCTATACCCATTTTGTTGAGAGTTTTAATCAGGAATGGATGCTGAATTTTGTCAAATGCTTTTTCAGCATCTATGGAGATGATCATGTGGTTTTTGTTCTTCTTTTTGTTGATGTGGTGGATGATGTTGATGGATTTTCGAATGTTGTATCATCCTTGCATCCCTGGGATGAATCCCACTTGATCATGGTGTATGATCCTCTTGATGTATTTTTGAATTCGGTTTGCTAATATTATGTTGAGTATTTTTGCATCTACGTTCATCAGGGATATTGGTCTGTAATTTTCTATTTTGGTGAGGTCTTTGCCCGGTTTTGGTATTAGAGTGATGCTGGCTTCATAGAATGAGTTGGAAGTATTCCCTCCTCTTCTATTTTTTGGAAAACTTTAAGGACAATGGGGGTTATTTCTTCCCTATATGTCTGGTAGAATTCAGAGATGAATCCATCAGGTTCGGCGGTTTTGTTCTTGTGTAGTTTTTGATTACCGATTCAATTTCGTTGCTGGTGATTGGTCTGTTTAGTTTTTCTGTGTCTTGCTTGGTCAGTCTTGGAAGGTTGTATCTTTTCTAAGAAGTTGTCTATTTCTTCTATGTTTTCCAGCTTGTTAGCATATAGATTCTTGTAATATTCTCTTATAATTCTTTGTATTTCTGTGTGGTCCGTCACTCTTTTTCCTTTCTTATTTAAGATTCTGTTTATGTGTGTAGATTCTCTTTTTCTCTTAATGAGTCTGGCCAGGGGTTTATCTATTTTGTTTATTTTTTCAAAGAACCAGCTGTTGGTTTCATTGATTTTTTTCTATTGTTTTATTCTTCTCAATTTTATTTATTTCTTCTCTGATCTTTATTATGTCCCTCCTTCTGGTGACTTTGGGTCTCATTTGTTCTTCTTTTTCCAATTTCAGTAATTGTGTCTTTAGACTATTCATTTGGGATTGTTCTTCCTTCTTTAAATAGGCCTGGATTGCAATATACTTTCCTCTTAGAACTGCCTTTGCTGCGCCCCACAGAAGTTGCCGGTTTGTGTTATTGTTGTCATTTGTCTCCATATATTGTTTGATCTCTGTTTTAATTTGGTCATTGATCTGTTGATTATTTAGGAGCATTTTATTAAACCTCCATATATTTGTGAGCCTTTTTGTTTTCTTTGTACAGTTTATTTCTAGTTTTATACCTTTGTGATCTGAGAAGTTGGTTGGTAGAATTTAAATATTTTTGAATTTACTGAGGTTCTTTTTGTGCCCTAGTATGTGGTCTATTCTGCAAAATGTTCCATGTGCCCGTAAGAAGAATGTGTATCCTGCTGCTTTTGGGTGTAGAGTTCTGTAGATGTCTGTTAGGTCCATCTGTTTAGTGTGTTGTTCAATGCCTCTGTGGCTTTACTTATTTGCTGTCTGGTTGATCTGCCCTTTGGAGTGAGGGGTGTGTTGAAGTCCCCTAAAATGAATGTATTGCTTTCTATTTCCTCATTTAATTCTGTTAGTATTTGTTTCACATATGCCGGTGCTCCTGTGTTGGATGCATATACATTTATAATTGATATATCCTCTTGTTGGACTGCCCCCTTTATCATTATGCAATGTCCTTCTTTATCTCTTGCTTTCTTCGTTTTGAAGTCTATTTTGTCCGATACAAGTGTTGCAACACCTGCTTTTTTCTCCTTGTTGTTTGCATGAAATATCTTTTTCCATCCCTTCACCTTTAGTTGTGTATATCTTTGGGTTTGAGGTGAGTCTATTGTAAGCAGCATATAGATGGGTCTTGCTTTTTTATCCATTCTATTACTCTGATTGGTGCATTTAGTCCATTTACATTTAGGGTGATTATCGATAGATATGTACTTATTGCCATTGCTGGCTTTAGATTCATCTTTATCAAAGGTTCAAGAATAGCTTCTTTACTATCTAACAGTAACTCTCTTGTTAAGCTATTATAAATACAGTCTGATGATTCTTTTTTCTCTCCCTTCTTATTCTTCCTCCTCCATTCTTTATATACTAGGTGTTGTATTCTTTGCCTTTAGTTAGTATTTGGATGGTCTGCTTTCTTTGCTATGATTTTATTTTCTCTGGTGACATCTTTTTAGCCTTAGAAGTGCTTCCATCTAGAGCAGTCCGCTTAAGATATCCTGTAGTGGTGGTTTATGGGAGGCAAACTCTCTCAACTTTCATTTGTCTGGAAATTGTTTAATCCCTCCATCATATTTAAATGATAATCGTGCTGGATACAGTATTCTTGGTTCGAGGCCCTTCTGTTTCATAATGTTAAATATATCATGCCATTCTCTTCTGGCCTGTAAGGTTTCTGTTGAGAAGTCTGATGATAGTCTGATGGGTTTTCCTTTGTAGGTGATCTTTTTCTCTCTCTAGCTGCCTTTAATACCCTGTCTTTGTCTTTGATCTTTGCCATCTTAATTATTATGTGTCTTGGTGTTGTCTTCCTTGGGTCCCTTGTGTTGGGAGATCTGTGGGCTTCCGTGGTCTGAGAGACTATTTCCTTCCCCAGCTTGGAGTAGTTTTCAGCAATTATTTCTTCAAAGACACTTTCTATCCCTTTTTCTCTCTCTTCTTTCTCTGGTACTCCTATAATGCGAATATTGTTCCATTTGGATTGGTCACACAGTTTTCTTAATATTGTTTCATTCCTAGAGATCCTTTTATCTCTCTCTGCCTCAGCTTCTCTGTATTCCTGTTCTCTGATTTGTATTCCATTAACAGTCTCTTGTACCTTGTCCAGTCTGCTGCTAAGCCCGTCGATCACTTGTCTCATTTCTGCATTGTCTTTCCTCACTTCCCTCACTTCCTCCCTTAGCTCTTGCATACTTCTCTGTATATCCATCAGTATGGTTATTATGCCTTTTATTCTGAATTATTTTTCAGGAAGATTGTGCATGTCCATCCCATTAGGCTCCCTTTTTGGGGTTGTCTGACTAAGCTTTGTTTGTACCTTATTCCTCTGTCTTTTCATGTCAATAGAACTGGTCGCTGGTAGGCACCATGTGTGTCAGCTGGGCTCTTTAAGACTTTTAAAGAAAAAAAAAACAAGGAAGAAAGGAAAAAAGGGGGGAAGAAGGAAAGAAAAAGAAAGGAGGGGGGAAGAAGGAAAGAAAAAGAAAAAGAAAAGCAACAACAAAAAAAAGAAAACAAAAGAAAAAACCGCCTGCTGGGAGTAGATTCTGTGAGGTTGCTCTAGGTGACACTGCTGCTCCATTGTTCTGTTCCGCCAGACCCTTTGTAGCGCCAGCCTGTGGGGAGGAACGAATGGGAGGCTGCTGATATCTTTGGGAAGCCTCAGCGCAGCTCCTTTTCTTAGCCTTTGGCCTAGGGCTCTGAAATTCCCCAGGACTCCCAGCCTTTTGGGCTTAGTGCGCTGGGACGATTTTGTTCCACTGTTGGGCCCTTGTCTCTTTAAGGCTTTTAAAAAAGTGCATGCTTTTCTTTTGTACCAGGGAGCCGGCTGAGAGGACCCAGCTTCGCCGTCCCTCTCATATCCTGCCCCTGTCTCTCCAAACTCCAATACACAGTGCGATGTGTGTCAGCGCTCCCGGCGCAGATCACCAGGGCTGGTTATTTGGCGGGCCCGTGCCTCCACTCCCTCCCTGCTCTGAATCCTTTCCTCTGGCTGGTGCTCTGGGGTGCCGGAGCGCTCAGGTCCCACTGGGTCGCATCCCCATATCTACCCGCTTAGTGAAGCACTGAATCCCTGCAGGTCAGCTCTAGCCTGGCTGTTGTACTGTATCTTCTGGTCTCTCTTTTAGGAATAGTTGTATTTGTTGTATTTTCATAAATATATATGGTTTTGGGAGGAGGTTTCCACCACCCTGCTCATGCCGCCATCTTCCCAGAAGTCCTTTTAAGGGTATTTAAATAGCTCATTGTAATGACTTTTCCTCCTAAGTGTCAATAAGACTTCCATATCAATTTTTGTCCTGGGAGAATAATTTTAGTATATTATAACAACACTCTTATTTTATGGCATTGAGCTCTAAGCAGTGCTTTATGGTTTTTTTTTCACTTTTTGGATATCTCACAATATTAGTAAAGGAGATATCTCTCTTAAACATTCTGAATAAATTGCATCTTGGAGAATATTCTCAGTTCACAGAGAAGAGGAGTGGTAAAATAGATGATTTAGTGTGGTTTGTTTCCTTCAATTTGGGATCCCACCAATTCAAGTTTAATTTAATGGTAGTGAAAAGTAGGCTTTATCTCTTTTTTATCCCCAAAGTAAAGCCACTGTGGGGAACATGTTACAAACAAACAAACAGAAAGAGCAAAGGAATCTGAAATATATTTTTCCTTGGTTCTTGATATGATTTAGAAGATAACCAGAACATCTGTAAGAAATTCATGTACTTACCTGATAAAAGCATGTGGGTTAACTGCTTGAGGAGGTCAGCACAATGTAATACAATACTCTCTACACAAACCCCTGATAGTTGATAGAGGACGTTTCTGAACATAAATATTAATTTGTGTCCAGCTGATCACCTCATACAGAGCACTGATGGCTCCTCTGATTTTTCCTTTTTAGATACTGTTTTAATGCCTAATAAGATAAAGTTCTACATGTGGAAAATATTAAAGTAATTAAAAACATTTGGCTTTTTTGCATATATTTTCTAAAATTAACTGTCTTGTTAACACTCATCTATCTCCTCTCTAAGTGAGTTGAAATGTGTGAAAGGAAAAGAGCTTTGATATGTAGCTGTTTTTCAAAGGATTACTAGGATACACATGGAGGAGCTAATAGATGTAAGCCTTGGAAAAGTTTCTGATGTCAACATTTTTACTTAGGTGGCGCAAGATTTAAATAAGAATTTGCTACATCTCAATAACTAAAGTGTTTCATGTATCATTTTGAAGTCTGAACATTATCACTTTAGAGCTTAGAGGTAAAAGATAGTGCTACAAGATCTCATTCTGAAGAAAGAGTTTATCTCATTTCTTTAAAATAGCTGTAGTATCATGTAACTTTCAATAAAGGGAGGCTATATTTAGTAATTTGCTTTTCTAAAGGCAGATAAATACTACTTCCTCATCTCAAGCACTGTACAGCAGTATGCTTTTTTTTTTTACTTTCTTTAAAATTGTTAAAAATAATTGAGAAAATTTTCATATAGTATCTGAATCAAATTAAAATGTTATAATTTGAGCAACTCTAACAAAGACTTTAATAAAATCTTTAGACCATCCTTATGCTACAATTTTACCATAGGCAAACATCCAGTTTATTGAGAGAGTTTTTACCACTTCTTGGAGGTTGAATTTTACATAAAAACAAGGTGATATTGTGTGCCTATGGAAAAGTTAATATTCATTTCTTTCCTATCAGCCTGTGAATTTTATTAAAACTACACCTGTCAGCAAGAGGTAGCAGAGAATCAAATGAAAAGAATTGATACCAAAGTAACTTTCTGATGGAAAGTAGAAGCAGATTCTTTTTGGAATTGTGATATGTACCATTGGGGTCTTGGCTAATCACTAATGCTTTAGAGGATTCAAAGTCCTAAAGGAAGCAAGCAGGGCCACAACTAGGTTTGGTGGAGTCTGATATATAATTTGGGGGGGTTAAGGAAAAATATTTTTTTCTTTGGAAGTTTACAAATGAAATTTCCTGACTAAGTGAAAGCATTGGATTCTCGGCCAGGGCCCAGAAAGGGTGTCTGGTAGGAGGGCCCCTTAAGTTTAAGCTTCACTAGTGTCAAGATGGTTACTTACCATTAGGGCAAAAGGCAGAATATAGATTCTGCCTATGGGCATGAAGTAGCCTGCAAGGTTCCTTCCAGATCTGGCCACATTTTTCAACACCCCCATCCTGGACTGAAGAGAAATTTTACTTCTGCAACAGAATTTCCATCTCACCTTCTTCAGTCCTTGTTTACAAAGCATCTACCTATAAACTGTAATCCTCAAATGAGACTTACTTAGTAGATATTTTTTAATTGGTTGATAATCACGAGTTGACCAAAAGGTAGCACTTGGCCCAAGTTACTGAAAATTGAAAGAAATTGTGTCATAGATATGGTTGGCAATATATTGGTATTTTTCCATATTTAAGGTAATATTAAATTAGCACACCAGCAAGCAAGGTGTCTGAATCACATTATTCCTAGAGAAATATAACCACTGACATATAGTTTAATATTATATGTTATAAGGCTCAGTAGGAATATTATCTGTTGGAACTGTATGTTATAAATTAGCATGTATGTTGTATATCATGTATGTTATTCTGCCTTATATATCATTACATAATACCTATTATTCATTAGATCTACGATGTCAAGGACTATGTATTTTGCTGATTCCAATGTCTAGTGTTTCTTACTAATATTTGCTTAGTGAGACAGAGAAGTGTGTCAAAAAATACAGGCTTTAGAACTTAAAATATTTAGGTATAATTGCCATACATCAGGGTGGCTTTCTTAAAACCATTGTAAAAACATGTAGAAGATATGCTAGTTTCATATATTCAGAAAGAAAGGTTATCTTTAAAAGTGTGGATTTTGGAACTTGGCCCAATGGCTTTGCATATACCACCGACTGACTTTGCCATGGGGCAGTCTTTCTATCTCTGCGCTTCTGTTTTCTCATCTTTAAATGGACGTGTCTACTAAGGTTCCTGTAATGATTAAGTTGTACAGCGAACATGGGGTGCTTGGTCAAATGGAAGATAGTGAGCACTTGTTATGTATTTACCTATTACTGTAGCTGCTGTTCAGCCACTGATTCAGAAAGTACATGTTTGATGAATTCCTGCTTTTGGTAAATGAGTAAAAATTGGTGTCTTTATAAAACTTGAAAGTTTTTCCTTATCAGAAAATTAGAACTGTGTAACCCATTTTCATTTTTTGCCTTAGATATCAGTAAGCGTAGTGGTAAATTCATTATTCCAATGGTATAATTTCTTCAAGTCAGAGAACAACTGCTTTGTTTTCCTCAGTTGGTCCTTATGGTCTTTGATTCTTTAATTTCTAATTGTATATCATCGCCATCCATAAATCACTGCCAGGCCTTTTGGAATGGGAATAATTTATATAAAATGTTGTCCCTCCCATGCCCCATTAACATCTTTATCATGTTCCACTGCATGCAGTTCTCGCCTGTGAGGTGTTACTTGCAGCGTGGATTCGTATACTGCACTGGGCAAGTGGTCAGACCTGCACACCTTGTTGGGGCTTCCGTAGTGCATCATCTGGGCCAGTTTTATATGAATATCACTTTTTCTGACACAAGCTTTAGAAGCAAAATGCAAGCTATCAGCTGCTTGCTAAATGAATAGACTTAGAAAATGACATGTTTTTGCAAGTCTGTTACATTTTTGGGTAACTTTTGGGCAAAGCCAGAAGTCCTAGTCAGTATTTTTGAGAGCCAAAGCCCACATAGGAGGTGTCAAACGGTTCTGTCACAACACTCAAGACTTTGGCTTGTTTACTTGCTTGGAGTTTATATTCAAGAGTAAATCACTCATCATTAAATGAGATTTTCAGTCTTTCTGAAGGTGAGAAATTTCCACTGACAGATATAGTTAGGCACGTTTTTATTACCTAAAATTGTGTAGGCTGGAAATACTGCATTTTCTGTCTCTAGCTTTTCTTCCACATTATAGCTAGGTGCCCCCAAATTTGTTGAAAAATTTCTACTCCTAAATGATATTATGAATGATTCATTATTAAGGAAATTTGTCTGACAGAAACAAGACATCACAGGTGAAATAAAAATTTGAAGAGCCACAAAGTTCTTTGAATTTACAGCTGAGAACTCCATTGCCTGGAGTTACTAAAAAAAGTTCCAACTCAATTTTGGAAATTTTTAGCCAATTATTTAGAAAAATATTGAGCATCTACAGTTTACATTGGCATTGTGAAAGGGTAATGTAGTTCAGCAATGAACAAAAACTCCCAAATCTGATACTGGTACTTGACCTGTAGAATATTTCTAGTTGTGTCACTCAACAGTTACATGGTTTTGAGCAAATAAGTTAATTTCTGTATGCCTTGATTTTCTCATCTATGAAATGAGGACATTTGGGGTTAAATGGATCTCTAATTCCCCTTTCAGCTCTAACATTCTTTTTGCTTCTATTGTTACAAAGCACCATATAAGAAAATGCTTTATTTGAAGTCAGATGGTACAAATTATTCAGCATTGATCCCTGGAATGTATCCAGCGGTTTGGAATGAAGTTCACTGGACATTTGAAGACAGAGACGAATATCTGTGTTCTTGTGTAATTTCTGTCCCCTACTCTGTGAGAGGTAACTGATGGTTAAATCGGCTGTATGTATGTGCTAAAAGCAAGCCTCAGCCCTCAGTTGGGGCCATGGTCCTCAGGCACCTGTAAAACTGCTGTGACTTTCTGCTTGCCTGCTAGGATTCCGGCAAGGAGGGCCTCTGGACAGTCTCAGGTCCGCTGAGGAACCCCAGGATTTGAGAACCTCAAAGTGGGGTCGATGGACTTCTGAGGTCCACTAGGGCCCAGCAAATATTTCACAGGTGGTTTGGCTGAGGAGGAAAAGACCAATATGACGACTTTGTTCATGTACATTCTACAAATTTTAAATGTTGTAAATTAATTATGACAGTCAGTATAGTGCATTTATGAATAATTGTGACACGCAGTAGAGCCCAGAACGACACTGCCTCAGTTGCTGTGTGATTCTGAGCAATTTGCTGAGCTTCTTTGTGCCTCATTTCCCTCATGTATAAAGTAAGTGTAATTACAGTCGTTGTGATGTCAATGCATTATTAAATGTAAGGCATTTAGAATAAGGTCCAGCACATTGTAAATATTATGTGTTATCTATTATTGTCATTATTAGTACAGTTACATTATTTGCACAGATAATGTATGTTTTGAGTATCAGTTAAGAATAGATTTGGGCACAAACAGCCAAAAATCCTAGGATAATAATGCCTTAAGCTAGCAGCTTCTCTCAAATATTAAAAAAAAAAAAATCCGTAGGCAGCTAATAGCCTGTGGTGTTAGAGGCCAGACTCCTTTGTTTTGTTTTGTTTTGCTTTTACCGGTCTCAGTGGGTCATTTCCTCCTCATGTTCCCAGATGGCTGGTCAAGCCACCTTGTTTGAATTCTAGCCAGGACAAAAGACAGATAGATGCGGAAGCCCTTTCCCTTTAAGCACAAATACTAGAGGTCACACCTGATCATTTGACTTATATCTTGTTGACCAGGACGTAACTGCAAGGCCAAACTAAGCTTCAGAGGGAAATGTAAAATGCTTTTATTCTGGGGACTCTGTGGTAAGTCCAAAGTAATGGTTTTATTATTGAGAACGAAAGAGTTGGGAAACAACTAGCATGTAGCTACAAATATCACATTTTGAAGACTGGGTTCCTCAGTTTTCCCAGTCAAGGTGCCAGTTCCTTGCTACAACATTTTGTATTATTTGCGTGTGATTTACATATATAAATATTCATTTCCTGTCATTACTATTGTGTTATTTTAATTCCCATGTATACAAAAATGGATTGATGTCTTAAAAACAATTAATTAAATGGCAGAAATTGAATTAAAATATCAGCATCAGAACTCTAGTTCAAGGACTGAATTTAAACCTAAATAAGTTGGTGGTAGGGACTTGACTAGTGTCATAATTTACCAGAGGCTTCTAAATAAGGAAACATGCAAATGGCAAGCATGGCAATGAATATCTAGCATTCAGATTTTATTAGACTAGTGCTCCATTGACCCCTAGTCCCGTTATGAAACTGCCAAAATAAGTCTTTCCAATGTGAAATTCATGATCTTTTTTTCTCCCTGAAGACAGAGACTAAAACCCTAGAAATGTCATTCAGAATTTCAGTCCTTGTGTGACATAAGTCACACCACTACCAAGAAGCTTGTCAACTAGTCCAAACGCTAATGACAAATGTGTGTAGAGGGGAAGCAGATTAATTACAGGTAAGACCCGTTTGTTAAATGACACAGCCCATATCAGTTGCCATCAGAAAAGAACATTTACTTTAAAATTTTCTTTTACATAAAAGAAAATGTGTGGTAGCATTTTCCTCACAGGCAAAAGAACTGAGTGGTAGAGATTGAATCATTGTTTGGAATTTGGAATATATGGACTGTATACATTCATTCACTCAAGAGATGTCTTTTCAGAGCCTATACTCTCTTTGGATAATTAATCCAGGCACTGGAAACACTGCTGCAGACAAAAGAGACAAATCCCTTGCCCTCGTAAAACTTATATTCTAATAAGAAAGAATTGTTTGATGACTTCTAGTATTATTTATCACCTAAGATCCTGTGTGACAGGAAAAGGGAGTGATTATTTTGAGTTTTATGGAGATTGAACAAGGTGGATTAGGTTAGGATCTACTGAGATCTTTTGAGAGAGCAAAACAGATTTGTGGGGGTCATTTGCTTTGTAAATAAGAGTCTTCCCTGATACTTGTCCACCTTCTGCTTCATTCTCCAAGACCAGTTGCTAGCCAGTAATAAGCCTCTTGCTTAGGATTCAGAGATGATGGAAGTAGTGAAGACTGTGAGTAGGGTGGAATTGTATTACTGAGTGCCTGATTTAGTGAGCTAGGTGAAGAGCTGTAAGACTGCCTTTTCCCTGCAATGAATGCTGGCTGACTGCCTGGGGCAAAGGGGCTCAAACAAGTTTATCTGAAGGATAAAATAAAAACATTTCTTTTTAGTAGTGGATTCACTCATTTGTATTATTTTAAGTGGCTTGCAAGGTTGGTGTTTCCCTATGCTGTTCAGTTTCTTAAGTAACTTGGTTTTGCCTTTCCATGGCTGCATTATTACAGTGTTGAACATGGAGGGGAGGTTAATATAGGCTTTTGAAGAAGAATGACTACAGAGGATTCCTACCACAAATTTTATTTTTTCCCCATTACTTGATGATTCTCTTCATGTAGATGAAGAAATTTAATGACATCTTTAAAAATTGGTAAATGACGCAGAGACTATAAGGATTTATTTAATGTTGAACGAAACAGCCAGCCTCATGTTAAGTGTGCTAGGTGTTCCAGCTGACTGTCTGAAAGCAGGTACAAGTGAGAAATCTCTGTCATTCCCAGAGGTACATTTTGCTTCAAATATCCTGAACTCTTTGAGAGCCGCCAAATACTTGCTGTCATTCCCACCATCCTATCCTGGTAAAGACAGACTTTCTAATGTAGATGAAATAAGGAAGAAAATAAACCAAATAGATACGGAATCTGACCTTTAGCTCATGTCGGATAAAGATACCTCAGGTGAAAGACTGCCAACAGCAAACCATCTCTCACTGATGGGAAATTATTAATTTCAAAATTCTTAATTTTCACTTAAAATTAGTTATGACTCTTTAACAAAGGATTGATATGTGTGTGTGCTGAATGTTTACGGAGTAGTCCGCAGATCCCTTAAGTTCAAGAAAGCTATTCTGGACAGAGGAGCAGGAATAAGATGCATAAAGAGCAAGATCAGGAAACTTGAGAACAATTATGGTTGGGCAGGGAAAACTTTAAACAGCCCAGGATGCTGTTTAAAAACTAACTGCAAAGGTTACAAGTAGTAAATTTTTTCATTACCTATGGAGTAACAAAACACTGTAAAACTTAGTGGCTTAAGACAATGACTGTTCATTTTCGTACCAATCTGTGGGTTGATTGGTTGATTCTTTGTTTCACATGGTTTCAGCTGGGGGGTCACTCCACAGCCCGCTGAGCTGCGGCTTGGTTTTCCTGCATGTTGCCTCTCTCCTCGGTTGTACTTATATAAACCATGGCAGATGGACACTGAAATGGGGTTTGCGAGAGAACAAGCCCCACAGCGCTGAGTGCTTGCCTGTCTTTTGGCTACGTCGAGTCATGTGGCCACACCATGTGTCAGTATGGGAGAGGGCTAGCACAGGTGTGAATCCCTGAGGTGTGTTTCACGGGGATGTACCAATGAGACGGCAGGCCACAAGTGTGGAGGAGACAAGGAAACTTCTGGCTGAGAGATTTATATTTCCGATGAAATCTAAAGGACTTGGGTACCTTGGGAGCTGGGACACTCTTTAACTATGGAAGACTGAACTACTCTATGAATGGAAGAAGCAGGCTGTTTTAGTATGGTGGTTCTCAACCTTGGCTGCACATTAGAATCATTTGGGGAACTTTGAAAGCTCCCAATGCGTAGATTGCATCCCAAGCCAGTTACATAAACATTTCTAGGAATTGCCTCAGGCGTGAGTATATTTTAAGCCTCTTTGGCAGGATTCCAAAGCACCCTCAAGGTTGAGAATCCTGTTTTTTAGGGGTATGTTTCTGTTGAGACTGACTCGATGGAGGCACTTAATCTTTTCTTGGCACTAATGATAGATACCATGCCTGCCAAATGTGCAGTGAATAGGATCAAACATGGCTTTCCTTACGATTTTTGTCAGGCTCCTAGGTTTTGACTTCTTCAAGGTGTTCCAAGAACATCTTTTTCCCGAGGGATCATCTCAATTGTATTTCTCTTCTCCTTATGCTCAAATGGTTCAGTACTTTCCTTCAGCTGACGTTACAGGATCTTGTGTGGGCATATGTGAGTTCCTCAGTTTTCCTTCTCTGAAGTTCCTGTTCTCTATGTCTTGTGGAGACTTGCTGTCATCTTCCTATGCCTGTCTTTGTCAGCCAAGCTCTTTGACTCTCACCATTCTTCCTCTTTTCAGAGCAGATGCCTTTCTAACGTCTAATCTCTGTGGCAGTTTTCCCTTAGTGTCCTTTCTCCATGCATTTTCTGTGGAGCAGTTCTTCCTGACTGCAGTTACCCAAATGATTTCTGTAATCTGACACATTTTTTATCCTTCTTTCCACAAAGAATTAAAATCTTTAAATGTGTAGGCTTCTATATCTGTGGTCGGTCATACTTTTAGTTTTTTATGATAATTTATTTCAAAATGTATTATATGTACCTGGTAAATTAAAACATTTCAGATGTATATAAAATAAAAGTCACTTTTCATAGCCTATCCAGTTTAATTCCATAAAGGAAATTGTTAGTACTTTTTTTTTGCATATTCTTCCAGAGAAATTTTAGTCATATACCAAAAAATATATTTCCTAAAATATATAGCAATGGAATTAGCATAATATGTTCTGAGTTTTTACAAAAATTAATATGTCTTGGAGATTCTGCCATGTTTTCACAGTTCTGTTATTTCATAATATTTAATTATATGGCTATAGCATAATTTATTTAAATTATTCCCTCTTAATAGCATTTACATTCTTTCTGCTGTTATTCCGACATATATATTCATGTAGATGCATATATTAATAGCAGAGATTTGCTGGATCAGATAGTGTGTGCACTTAAATTTTGGTAGCTATTGCCAGTGTTCCTTCCAAAGAGATGCTACTAATTTTATATTCCCACAATGTTTATAAAATACCTGCTTTCCCACATCCTCATTTACACTGGATTTTAACCAATTTTTAAGACTTTTCTTTAGGCCCTTATTATCTTATCTGAACTACTGCAATAATCTGTGTTCTCTGCTTATCCTCTACAAAGACATTAGTGGCTTCTGGTACCCATGTAAGATGCCATATAATATTAGAGTGATAGACTTCACTAAATTGAAGATCAGATTAGAAAATTTCTACTTTTGTAAATGATAAAAGTAACAAAAATCCTATGTAATGTAAACACTCCATGGTGCTCCTTTGAAACCATACCTCAGCTGAAATAAAAGTAGCCAGGGAGTCTGTACCAGATATATATATATTTTAAAAAGCCAAACAATGCACTAGAAATCTCCTAATAGGTATGATACTGGTATGGCATTTTCACCTAGGATTGTAGTACTTTTGAAAAGTCTATATATGTGTAACTAATATTTCCTTTTCAAATGCAATTAGAGTTTCTTTGCTTGTATGGATTTTATGGGGATTTCCTCATGTATACAAACAATAGAGTCAATGACTCATGAAAAGATAGTCTGACACATGTAGTGGAATATTTAAGAAAGTCAAAAGAAATTATAGCTTATATAATGAAAAATTGACAGAGCAGTATTATATTATATTGTGATTAAAAAATCATGACGTTATGAATTGTATTTCATATTTGGCCTCTAGTTTTTCTTTCAATATATTGAAACTGTTTTATTAATAAGTAAATTAAAAATTTTTTGAAACTTTTACTTTGAGGCAAATACAATTTTCCTGGTTCATTATTAAACATATATGTCTATTACATGTCTTGCCATTTTTTGAGAGTGATGAAAAGTGTGGCAAACTGTTCTTTAGGGTTTTAGAAATATTTATTTTTAGATATATTGTTAGTAGGAAATTATTTACTTTTAATGGGCAAAAGAGTAGTGTATAAAGTGTCTTCATTTTATACATTATCCATGCACCATTGGTGCAAGGGAAGTTGCGTGTTTAACATGGACTCATGAAAATGAAAGTGCCCTTTTTTTGTGGGTGTGTAGAAGTACCTAATTCTCTTCAGGGGCATTTCTTTCTACCTTTTGTAGAAAAGCCTCTAAATACCTGCTAGTTTTTGAGTACCTTCGATAGTCCAGTATTTGTACTTGGTATTTTACAGATTTTCTTTTATTTAGTCCTTACGAGAGTCCCTTGAAGTATTATTATCACATTTGATGGCTGACAAGAGTAAACCCCCGACAGATGAAGTGGCTTGGCCGTTGCTGACAGAATTTGTTAGGGATTGAGTTAGGCTGCAACCTTGACTCCAAGTCCATATCACTCTGTGCCCGAGAATGCTGTTCATGGGACTGAGTTTTGGCCAACACATCAAACCTCCAAAGAGTTCATTTCAGTCTCCCATTGTCTCTGTAAACTTTGTGTGCCACTTGAGCTTCATGAAGTTGGGAATGACCACATTTTATGGTCCTTATGAGAATGCACAGTCACTCAGCGGCACCCTGCTCAATCTCTGTGCTGAAAAAGGAGTCACCAAGATAGAACCACCTATGCTGAGATCAGAAGTAGCTATTGCATCAAGGCGCTGAGTCAGTCCTTCAAGTTGTCTGACTTTTGGGGAATGTAATTCAAGAGAGAGAATTCGATTGTGTGATTGTGCTGGGCTGACTATTTTTGTCCAGTTATTAAATTATCCCATAGGTTTTCTTTGATAAGGAGAGCTTGCATTTCTATATAAGAACTACAAACTATAGATTTTTGAATAATTTCTTTAAAGTGTAATTTTTACCATTATGTCCAGTTATTTTATCTTGGTTGGGATACATCAAAATAGGAAAAAACTTTGTTTATAAGGCTTAAGACTCTGATTATTCATCTGATTTTTATATTTAAGATAAGGAATTTTACCGTATGTCAGCTTTAATGAAGCAGCATGTCAAATATGTATTTATGGGACAAATAAGTAACTTTAAGTCTTGTTTTAAATTTTGTGATGTTTTGAGACATAAGTATACCTTATGGTGTAGTTATACACATCACGTATGTTGCCCTAGTGTCATGACATCTACATGACTTAGGCTTTCAGCTCCAAAAATCTTCTGTTTGCACTCCCGTGCTCCTGGGGTAGGTCTTCTCATCGTCTCTTGTATCTGAGGAAAATATCTCATCTTGCTATTGAGCCCACAATCTGTTTGTGTTTTATCAATGCTGATTTATTAAATAAAACTTTTCTAAAGTTAAATCAAATAAATTTCTAGAATCTCATGAGGCGGAAAATATATTAAGATAAAAGTAAACTTAGACTTCCGGGAAGATGGCGGTGTGAGCAGGGCGGCAGAAATCTCCTCCCAACACTATATTTATCTATGAAAACACAGAAAATACATCTATTCCTAAAAGAGAGACGAGAATACACAGGAAAGCACACAGCGTGCAGCTGCACCCGAGAGGACTCGGCACCCCAAGAGGCGGGTAAGATACGGAGCCGCGACCCGGCGGTACCAGAGCACTCCGCCACCCCAGCGCACCGGTGGGAGGAGAGGAGGCAGAGCCGGGAGGGAGTGGAAGTACACCCCGCGAAGTAGCCAGCCCTGGTGATCTGCGAAGGGAGCGCTGACCCACATTGCGCAGTGCAGCGGAGATTGAGAGACAGAGGGGCAGGATCTGAGCGGGGAATGCGACAGGGTGCTTGCAGCCGGCTCCCGGGAAGGAAAAAAAAAAAAAGCGCGCGCTTTCTTCAGCGGTCTTAAAGAGACAGGAGCCCAGCGGAGGAGCCGGATCGCCCCAGCACACTCAGCCCAGCAGGCTGGGAGTCCTGGGGAGTTTCAGACGCCTTAGCTGGCGACTGAGGAAGCGTAGCCATACTTAACACTTCTCACTGAGATCAACAGCCTCCTATTCGTTCCCACCCCTGCCAGAGCGATAAAGGGCCCTGCGGAGCGGCACAGTCACAGCTGTGGAATAGTGGGGCAACAGCGCCACCTAGAGCATTCCCACAGAATCTACGTCCGGTGGGCATTTTTTTTGTTTTGTTTTGTTTTGTTTTGTTTTTGTTTTTTCTTTTCTTTCTTTTTTTCTTTCTTTCTTTTTTTTCTCTTTTTTTTTTCTTCTCTTTTTAAAGTCTTAAAGAGCCCAGCTGACATACGTGGCAACTATCAGTGACCAATTATATAGCCATGAAAAGACAGAGGAATATGGTTCAGACCAAAATCAACCAGACAACCCCAGAGAGGGAGTCTGAAGGGATGGAAATGCACAGCCTCCCTGAAAAAGAATTCAGAATAAAAGTCATAACCATGCTGATGGACCTACAGAGAAATGTGCAAGAGCTGAGGGAGGAAGTGAGGGAACTGAGGAAAGACAATACAGAAATCAGACAAGCGATCGACGGGCTTAACAGCAGAATGGATGAGATGCGAGAGACTGTTAATGGAATAGAAAACAGAACAGGAGTACAGAGCAGCTGAGGCAGAGAGAGATAAAAGGATTTCTAGGAATGAAAGAATATTAAGAGAACTGTGTGACCAATCCAAACGGAACAATATTCGCATTATAGGAGTACCAGAGGAAGAAGAGAGAGAAAAAGGGATAGAAAGTGTCTTTGAAGAAATAATTGCTGAAAACTTTCCCTCGCTGGGGAAGGAAGTAGTCTCGCAGTCCACCGAAGCTCATAGATCTCCCAACACAAGGGACCCAAGGAAGACAACACCAAGACACATAATAATTAAGATGGCAAAGATCAAAGATAAAGACAGGGTATTAAAGGCAGCTAGAGAGAGAAAAAAGATCACCTACAAAGGAAAACCCATCAGACTATCATCAGACTTCTCAACAGAAACCTTACAGGCCAGAAGAGAATGGCATGATATATTTAACGTTATGGAACAGAAGGGCCTCGAACCAAGAATATTGTATCCAGCACGATTATCATTTAAATATGATGGAGGGATTAAACAATTTCCAGATAAACGAAAGTTGAGAGAGTTTGCCTCTCATAAACCACCACTACAGGATATCTTAAATGGACTGCTCTAGATGGAAGCACACCTAAGGCTAAAAAGATGTCACCAGAGAAAAAAAAATCATAGCAAAGAAAGCAGACCATCCAAATACTAACTAAAGGCAAAGAATAAAACACCTATTATAGAAAGAAAGGAGGAGGAGGAATAAGAAGGGAGAGAAATAAAGAAACATCAGACTGTGTTTACAATAACTTAACAAGAAAGTTAAGTTAGATTGTTAGATAGTAAAGAAGCAACCCTTGAACTCTTGGTAACCACGAATCTAAAGCCAGCAATGGCAATAAGTACATATCTATCAATAATCACCCTAAAGGTAAACGGACTGAATGCACCAATCAAAAGACACAGAGTAACAGAATGGATAAAAAAGCAAGACCCATGTATATGCTGCCTACAAGAAACTCACGTCAAATCTAAAGATATACACAGACTAAAAGTGAAGGGATGGAAAAAGATATTTCATGCAAACAACAAAGAGAAAAAAGCCGGTGTTGCAGTACTTGTATCAGACAAAATAGACTTCAAAACGAAGAAAGTAGCAAAAGATAAAGAAGGACATTACATAATGATAAAGGGGTCAGTCCAACAAGAAGATATAACCATTATAAATATATATGCACCCAACACAGGAGCGCCAGCATATGTGAGACAAATACTAACAGAATTAAAGGAGGAAATAGACAGCAATGCATTCATCTTAGGAGACTTCAACACACCACTCACTCCAGAGGACAGATCAACCAGACAGAAAATAAGTAAAGACACAGAGGCACTGAACAACACACTAGAACAGATGGACCTAACAGACATCTACAGAACTCTACACCCAAAAGCAACAGGATACACATTCTTCTCAAGTGCACATGGAACATTTTCCAGAATAGACCACATACTAGGCCACAAAAAGAACCTCAGTAATTTCAAAAATATTGAAATCCTACCAACCAACTTCTCAGATCACCAAGGTATAAAACTAGCAATAAATTTTAGAAAGAAATCAGAAAGGCTCACAAATACATGGAGACTTAATAACACTCTCTTAATTAATCAATGGGTTAACGACCAAATCAAAACAGAAATCAGAATATATGGAGACTAATGACAACAACAACACAAAGCCACAACTTCTGTGGGACGCAGCAAAGGCAGTTCTAAGAGGAAAGTATATTGCAATCCAGGCCTATTTAAAGAAGGAAGAACATTCCCAAATGAATAGTCTAAAGACACAATTACTGAAATTGGAAAAAGAAGAACAAATGAGGCCCAAAGTCACCAGAAGGAGGGACATAATAAAGATTAGAGAAGAAATAAATAAAATTGAGAAGAATAAAACAATAGAAAAAATCAATAAAACCAAGAGCTGGTTCTTTGAAAAAATAAACAAAATAGATAAACCCCTAGCCAGACTCATTAAGAGAAAAAGAGAATCTACACACATAAACACAATCAGAAATGAGAAAGGAAAAATCACGACGGACCCCACAGAAATACAAAGAATCAGAAGAGAATATTATGAGAATCTATATGCTAACAAGCTGGAAAACTAAGAAGAAATGGACAACTTCTTAGAAAAATACAACCTTCCAAGACTGACCAAGCAAGAAACAGAAAAACTAAACAGACCAATCACCAGTGACGAAATCGAATTGGTAATCAAAAAACTACCCAAGAACAAAACCCCTGGGCCTGATGGATTCACCTCTGAATTCTACCAGACATATAGAGAAGAAATAACACCGATTCTCCTTAAAGTTTTCCAAAAAATAGAAGAGGAGGGAATACTTCCAAACTCATTCTATGAAGCCAGCATCACTCTAATACCAAAACCGGGCAAAGACCTCACCAAAAAAGAAAATTACAGACCAATATCCCTGATGAACGTAGATGCAAAAATACTCAACAAAATATTAGCAAACCGAATTCAAAAATACATCAAGAGGATCATACACCATGATCAAGTGGGATTCATCCCAGGGATGCAAGGATGGTACAACATTCGAAAATCCATCAACATCATCCACCACATCAACAAAAAGAAGAACAAAAACCACATGATCATCTCCATAGATGCTGAAAAAGCATTTGACAAAATTCAGCATCCATTCCTGATTAAAACTCTCAACAAAATGGGTATAGAGGCAAGTACCTCAACATCATAAAGGCTATATATGACAAACCCACAGCTAACATCATACTTAACGGCGAGACGCTGAAAGCTTTTCATCTAAGATCGGGAACAAGACAGGGATGCCCACTCTCTCCACTGTTATTCAACATAGTACTGGAGGTCCTAGCCACAGCAATCAGACAAAACAAAGACATACAAGGCATCCAGATTGGTAAAGAAGAAGTCAAATTGTCACTATTTGCAGATGACATGATACTGTACATAAAAAACCCTAAAGACTCCATTCCAAAACTACTAGAACTAATATCTGAATTCAGCAAAGTTGCAGGATACAAAATTAACACACAGAAATCTGTTGCTTTCCTATACACTAATGATGAACTAACAGAAAGAGAAATCAGAAAAACAATTCCATTCACAATTGCATCAAAAAGAATAAAATACCTAGGAATAAACCTAACGAAGGAAGTGAAAGACCTGTACTCTGAAAACTACAAGACACTCCTAAGAGAAATTAAAGAGGACACTAACAAATGGAAATGCATCCCATGCTCTTGGCTAGGAAGAATAAATATTGTCAAAATGGCTATACTACCTAAAGCAATCTACAGATTCAATGCAATCCCTATCAAACTACCAACAGCTTTCTTCAATGAACTGGAACAAATAATTCTAAAATTCATATGGAACCACAAAAGACCCCGAATAGCCAAAGCAATCCTGAGAAGGAGGAATAAAACAGGGGGAATTATGCTCCCTGACTTCAAGCTCTACTACAAAGCCACAGTAATCAAGACAATTTGGTATTGGCACAAAAACAGACCCACAGACCAGTGGAACAGAATAGAAAAGCCAAACATTAACCCAAACATATACAGTCAATTAATATTTGATAAAGGTGCCTTGGATATACAATGGGGAGATGACAGCCTCTTCAGCAGCTGGTGTTGGAAAAACTGGACAGCTACATGTAAGAGAATGAAACTGGACTACTGTCTAGCCCCATACACAAAGGTAAACTCAAGGTGGATCAAAGACTTGAATGTAAGTCATGAAACCATAAAACTCTTAGAAAAAAACATAGGCAACAATCTCTTGGACATAAACATGAGCAACTTCTTCATGAACATATCTCCCCGGACAAGGGAAACAAAAGCAAAAATGAACAAGTGGGACTATATCAAGTTTAAAAGCTTCTGTACAGCAAAGGACACCATCAGTAGAACAGAAAGACATCCTACAGTATGGGAGAATATATTCATAAAAAACGTAACTGATAAAGGGTTGACATCCAAAATATATAAAGAACTCATGCACCTTAACAAACAGAAAGCAAATAATCCAATTAAGAAATGGGCAGAGGACATGAATAGACACTTCTCCAAAGAAGAAATTCAGATGGCCAACAGGCACATGAAAAGATGCTCCACATCGCTAATCATCAGAGAAATGCAGATTAAAACCACAATGAGATATCACCTCACACCAGTGAGGATGGCCAACATCCAAAACACAAACAACAACAAATGTTGGCGAGGATGTGGAGAAAAGGGAACCCTCCTACACTGCTGGTGGGACTGCAAATTAGTTCAACCATTGTGGAAAGCAGTATGGAGGTTCCTCAAAAAACTCAAAATAGAAATACCATTTGACCCAGGAATTCCACTCCTAGGAATTTACCCTAAGAATGCAGCAGCCCAATTTGAAAAGACAGATGCACCCCTATGTTTATCGCAGCACTATTTACAATAGCCAAGAAATGGAAGCAACCTAAGTGTCCATCAGTAGATGAATGGATAAAGAAGATGTGGTACATATACACAATGGAATATTATTCAGCCATAAGAAGAAAACAAATCCTACCATTTGCAACAACATGGATGGAGCTAGAGGGTATTATGCTCAGTGAAATAAGCCAAGCCGAAAAAGACAAGTATCAAATGATTTCACTCATATGTGGAGTATAAGAACAAAGAAAAAAACTGAAGGAACAAAACAGCAGCAGACTCACAGAACCCAAGAACGGACTAATAGTTACCAAAGGGAAAGGGACTGGGGAAAATGGGCGGGAAGGGAGGGATAAGAGGGAAAAAGGGGCATTACGATTAGCAGATGTAATGTTGGGGGGGCACGGGGAGGGCAGTACAACTCAGAGAAGACAGTGATTCTATAGCATCTCACTACGCTGAAGGACAGTGACTGTAATGGGGTTGGTGGGGGGGACCTGATGAAGGGGTAGTTTAATAATCGTAATATTGCACATGTAATTGTAAATTAATGATAATAAAATAAATTATATTAAAAAAATAAAAATTTTCAACCGATTAAAAAAAAAGATCTCTGTTTTCTCAGATGCCAGAGCTAATGGATTTATAGATTCCTCCCTCCACTGGGGACATATGAGAGGCCTTCCCTTTTCTTACTCACTGCATCCTATAGCCATAAGTGCCTTCCTTGCTGGAGCACAGGGAGATTTAAGAGGTGCCAAATTAATTGCTTTCCAAGCCCAGCTGGAGAAAGGCAGCCAGACTCTTGGCATTTGCTCTCCAAGTGGGTAGGAAGCAGAGGAGCACTTGCAGAGCAGAGGCGATGGTTGGCCTGGGAACAGCTGCCTCAAGCAGTCTGGGGTTTAGACAGAGTAGATGGTTCAGATGATGAGAGAATTTACCTTAACTGGGGCTTTGTCCTGTAGGGCTGTCGACTGGGTCAGTGAGAAGCTCTATTTACCATGTGTGGATGGTGGCCTGTTGGGATGTGTTTAAGGTATTTTTGATTTTGCAGAAATCTGTTGGTGAGCTTTCCCAAAGTCCACACTCCTTTCCTTGTGGGGTCACCTGAGTATTATTGGTGGGTGTGTGTGTCAGATTTAACCAGTCTTTTTTGGTTTCATAATATATTTTCAGACAAGGTGATTTCCTAAGTGTATAAATGAGTTTATGCACCATTTAAAGGTTTTTTTTGCATCAGTAAATGTAGAAATTAAAAATAGCCCTTCATCAGACTCTGTAACCTATTTCTATCAGTTTTGTGGTATCCTAGTTCCTAGAACCATATCTGGCACAGAGTAGGTGCTCAATAAATACCTGCCTAATAAATATTGTTGAATGTCTGGTTTGGAAAGCATGACCATTTTGCCTCTAGGTTACGTAAGTCAATGGAATGAATGGATAATCTAACTCTGGAAGAGATGAATTCTTTCAGGCTCATGCATTTTGTGACTGACCAAATAGTTGAGAACCAGAAGTGGCCTGCTGATTGAAGACGGAAACTTTGAGAAGGCAAGGAAGGGGACTAGGTTTTTGGAATAAAAATAATTTATAGCCTTCTTCTAAAGGTAAATGGTGAAAAACAAGGCAGAGAGGCTTCTGGAATGACGGTGCTGGCCTTCATCACGGTTGTTACTAATCCTTTTGGAAGAGTCTGCTCAGGACACAGTTCCTTTTCTATGAGAACCGGTCATACAACTTTATTTGATATGCTTTGGTAGCCATAGTTTTATTCCAAGGCCATAGCTGATTGGACCAGTGATGGGCACATGACCCAAGCAGGGCCAGTCATATTTTTTCTCCTGGGAATTTATATTTGAGAAGCAGAAATGCTTCTTAATTTCAGCTGTTCTTTCTCCATGTGAACTTGAGAGCTGTGAGTTGGCCATTTCTTGCCAAGGAGAAGCAGGGACAGTTGGTGTGGAAAGAAAATGAAGGAGACCTGAGGAGAAAAGCATAAACTAAGGCCATTTGATCCCAGAAAGATGGTAGGAGTAACCTTTGTGACAATTCCTGCTTCACCTTCCATTCCTTCCGAAATCTGTCTTTTTCTGCCACTGGACTGCATGAGATATTACTACTGTTACTGTAATATTTAGGATAACCGTGGTGTTATCATAAAATGTTAATTTATACCCGTTCAGGTGGATTCTGTCACATTTAGCCAAAATGGCTGTGACAAAGGCAGTGATCATTAAGAGATCAGAGTCATGTTAGTTTATGATGAAGAGTATAGATTTCACCAAAGGCTTAGAGCTGCCCTTGACAGGTGTGTCCTCAGAGAAAAGTGGATAGTGTGAATGGGTCAGGGGTGAAAACAGACCTTCCAGTATGGGGCACTGAAACTCAGACAAGGACTCTTTGGGAGCCAGATGGGAAAGCTTTCCTTTGCCTGAGGACTGAGAAGGAGCCCCAGGACCCAAGGTGGCTGCAGGATGATGGGGGCCTGAAGAATATCCCCACCCAAAATTTAAGGTGACCTTAGGAATCCCATCAGACCTTGGAGTGATGCCCGGTTTAAATTTCAAACTGTGCAGAAATGAGTGGAGAGAGGTAAGTGGTCTGTTTTCCCAGTTTTCAGCACCAGTAAAATCAATATGGAACTAGATTTGAATTACCTTAGGTTATGGAATCTGAGCTTTGTAATCCATCCACTTTTTTTTCCTGGCATTTCGTTTTAGGTGAAGTTCTTCAGCAAAAATGTAACTTACTCTGGTATGAATTATGACAAAAGGCAGTTTTTCACATCTAGGGCTTGTTGTTCTTGTTTTTCTGTAAGCTCAGAGCCCAATGCTTGTCTGTGCTAATGTACCGTCCTCTGCTTGTTATGAAGACCGTGTATTAAAAATGGGTGGGAGGAGGCAGCTGGACCACATTACTGATTTTTAGATCTGTTTCCTCATTATTACTTAGAATAGAGGGACCAAGATGATACTGATTTATGCATAAATCTTTATCATTAGTCAAGGTTTCTTGGAGTGCTGTTTTGAGAAGGATTCTGAGACTATGTCCTGGCTTAGTGGGAAAAAAAATTCTGTTATCTACTAGTGATGCCTGCCATAGGCACATAATGAGGAGTGGGGACATCTCTCATTTATAAACTGGTGGAAGATAAGTTTTTGGTAGTATTAATGAATACATTTATGATGTATCTAGTTTATGGGTGGAATTGGGGTCGGCATTTTGAAGGTTCTAGACATGTGAACAAGCCCTTGCTTCCAGGAAACCTTACCTAATGGTAATATAAGTCAAGGCATACAGATATGGAACAACAAACAATAGTTTAAAGTAGTACAAAGAATGTTTGCCATATGCTAAACACTGTCCAAGACGCTAGAGACACAGAGATGACTACATACACAAGACACATCAAATTCCTACTCTAGGGTGGGAGACAAATGGCAGGCAGCACAACAAGCAAGTCAAACAATTCCAGGCAGTGATGAGAACTTAGGAGAAAAGCAGAGCTGGGTAAGTGAGAGAAGAGAATGAGGGAGGTATGTGGCTATTTTAGAAAAGGTTTTGGGGCAGTCTTCTCTGAGGATATGGCAGTTGAGAGAGACCTGTATGATATTAGGGGGCTAAATAACCAAAATACAGTGACCATCTGGGGAAAGAGGTACTAGGTGGAGAGAACAGGAGTGCAAAGGCCCCAAAGTTGCAACAAGGAGGCCAGTGTAGCTGGAGCAGGGTTAGTGAAAGGGAAGTAGGAGAGATGGGATGGGAGAAGATGGCAAGGACCCGTGCAGGGCTTCTTAGATCATGGCAGGGGGTTGAGGTTTTGCTTTAAGCCTGATGGGAAGCCATAGGGAATGATGTGGTCTGATTCATGTTGAACAGTTACACTGGCTACTGTTTGGAGAACAGGCTGTTGTGCGGTAAGAGAGAAAAAGGGAGCCCACTTGGGAGGCCGTTCATTACAGTCCAGGAGAGAGATCGTGGTGGCTAGAATGAAGTGGTCATGATGGTGCTAGCAAAAATGGGTGGATTCAGGATATATTTAGAGGTGGAGCTGACAGGACTTGCTGATAGATGCGATGTGGGGTGGGGAGAGCAACTATGGTATCTCATAGGTCTTTGATTTGAGCCCAAGGCCAGCTTCAGGGACATACAACTTGTGTAGTGTCACAGGGCCTGGCACTCAGAAGGGATTAATGCTCAGTTTAATACTCTACTATTGCCATCTTGAAATTCTTGACAATTTTTGAAAAGGGCTCTTGCACTTCATTTTGCACTGGGTCTCACACATAATGCAGCTGGACTTGCTCTAGCCAGTGGCCAAATGATGGCCCCATTTGTGGAGATCGAGAAGACTGGAAGAGGGACATTTTGGAAGTCCTTTTTGGAGTGCATTTTTGTAGTTCTCTGGATTATGTTCAGTTCATGAGGCCAGTTAGACACCCCAGTGGAATGCTGGGCAAGTTGTCTGGTAGAGTTTTCATTAGAGGAAATCTCCCTGCCAGGACTTGGGGTCATGGTAGACATCCTAAAGGAGATGAGATTTGAATTGGCCTTTTGGGAAGAGAACAAGCTAAGCCCTGTTCTGTTGCTCCTTTACCCCCATGACTGGTTCAGTGTCGGGTGTACCGGTCAATGACATTCCATGACCACACTGATTGATAAGGAGTGAACACACAACCTAGAATGGACCAATCAGAGAGAGGCTCAGGACTTTTGTTCCTCCCCCACTAGATGTGAGTAAGGGATCTTGTGGCCCTAGCTGCTTTTAATATCCATCTGGTGCCCAAGAAGGGAGGTAGAGAGAGGGGAAAAGAGTGTTTGGAGACATTGATGCTTGATCAAACTACACCTGAAGTCCTACCACTGTAATTTTCATTTAAAGAATCATTAAATTCTCTTTAACATTTTCATTTCTCTAAGGTTTTTAAAATTACTTTAATTCAAAAGTATCCCACTGATACAAATGCACTCTGGGTGCCAGTTCCTCAAATAAATAGTGAAATAAGGTTTACATGATTCCTATATATTTGTATCTAACAATATTTGGAGGATTATTCAATTCAGGAGTTTTTGAATATGGCAAAAGAGTTACTTGATAATGATGACACTCACATTCTGGAGTGATAATCTATACTTTTCACTAAATAGTTCACTTAGGGGTACTTATTTTTGCAGTATGTATTCTATGTTGTGGATTTCTGGTATAAATGTATGCTTGTTTCTCTTTAAGGAAATGATAAAAATCCTTGGGCACATGTAACTAGGAGACTAATCTCTCTTCAGATCTAGTCTGGTGTGTCTTACCAATGCCTTCTATAGTACAACTCCCCTCTTTCCTATGCTGGGGTTGGGTGAAAATGCTTATATTAGAACCCTATTGTTGTTTTCAGAGAAATAAAGCTATCTGCATTTGTCACTTGTCCAAGGGGTCACCTTAAGAACTGAGTCTTTATCTTCAGTATTTCTGTGGAAGTTTGTTTTCTCCTAACATCCTCCGCAAACGCCTATTGCTATTTACCTAGGACTCTGGTTTGGGTTCTGGTGCCCGTGGCCTGCAGTTTTCCCTCTCACTAGTCTTGGTGCCCACGTCCTTTGGTCAGCTCTGTGTTCTATGTCATCTGTGTCATTGGTAGGAACTGTAAGGCTCATTCATTTTGGCTCAAAAAAAAAAATAACCTGATTGGAGATTAAGCTAAAAAAAAACACCAAAACTTCATGGAGAAAAAATATGGCATGCCCAAATGAATCATGTTTGCTGGCCGTTTTCCATCTTGTTCCTCCTTAAATATCTCTACTCCCTCCCCAATTCAAAACTTACCACTTCAGTGTCCTGTGATATTTTATCTTGTTTCCTACCCAAAAGGCCATTTTCCCTCATAGGCACTTTTTCTTGGCTATGAGGACACCCAGATAGCAGGTCATGTTGGGGAAACCTGCTTGGAATTCTAAACTTCAACATGGATTTTTATTTGCATTCCAAATTATATCCATTGAGATTTCACAGTTTTTAATTAGTAAAATATAACTTTATTGAAAAATAAACAAAATCATCCAACTGTATTTAAAAAGCATTTCCTTACACATGCTTTAAGGGAGTAAGTGTGTGATCACAATATGTCCAAGTCTCATTGCTGCCAGTACTGATGGAGGCAATATTAATAGCAGTAATCCCAAGTTCTTGTGTTTACACAGGACATCCAGGCCCCACTTTGTAAAGTTCCTCTTTCTCCCAGTATTTGGGCTTTACAAACTTTACAAATGCCCATTCACCTTCCTGCCCATCCCATCACCAGGACATCTCTGTCTGTGCCCAAGGGGCCCTGCCTCCTGGACCTCCTAAAACTGTCCATCCTTGAAGTGAAAGGCAGGGCTGTGCTCTTTACTGAGAGGGGACCAGTCCTTCCCATTTTCATTGCACTTTGTCACCTGGGCACTTTGTCACAGCAGCTCCACTAGGGCTCAGAGTCTTGCCAAGTTCCAGCCAGGCCAATAGGCCCCTTGAGTAACAGGTGCCATGGCCTCCTTCTTCCTCTCATTTCCCCCACAGTGCCTCTCAAAATAAGATAGCACAAAACTTCCTATTCACTGGGTGTGTAATCTATAAACCTCATTAGGTCCATAGGATGATCCCCTGATCAGAAGGAGCATCCCCAGCCTTTGTGAATCCTCCACAGCTCCCGTCTTGTTCTATTTATGCCCCCACCCTTAAGACCAAAGCCCTGGTGTGCATCCAGGCAGGCAGGCATGTGCCCAGGGAGCACCCACCCTCCAGCTTCACCAACAGCCAAGCTACAAGCCTCAGATCAGACTTAGCAGCTCCCAAACCATGGGGCACAGCTCAGCATCTGTCTCTCTTCCTCTCAAAGGAGGATTTCTGTGAAGCAATAGCATTAAGATTTAATTACTGAACTGCATTAGTCCCTGCCCATGGGGCTCTCTGTGCACCCTGGAGCCATGCATGCAGCAGAGAGAGTTTCCTTCCAATGCATCGGAGTGCCATGTGAGCTGATGGGTTAACAGTCACGTGACCCCCTTCAAATTGTAACAAGGGGCCTTCCGGACATAATGCTTGGAATTAAAGGAATGATGCTAATGGCACTTTCGGGGGCTGGTGGAGGAGAAACTTTAAGATAAATTGACCTTCCAGAGGCTCCCCAACTATACTGCGAAGAAAAAACTCTGCTAATTACACCCATATGAAACTACCAGGGAAACTTGCTTGCCCAAGACATGCGGAGCAACGTGATACAGAGGAGTCACCAAATGCTTGATTAGTGCCTTTTGGGATCTGTGCTGGGACTTGGAAACTCAAAAGCTCTTTGCCTTCCAGGAGACAGACATGATACAGGTAACTCTGACACACTACATTACCTCTCTGGAGCTCCTGGACTCTGGAGGTGATGGGGGTTCAAATCCTGCATTGGGTCCCTTCTGTCTGTGTGGCCTTGTGCAAATCTGTGTCTCCATTCTCATATTCCCAGGTATAAGATGAGGAGTAAAAAAGCTCCCAGCTTCTGTGAGCAGAATTAGAGAGCACACACCTGGCATATCTTTAGCACCCAGAAAGTGTCTGATTTAAATCATAATCATTATAGAAATTGTCATGGAAGCAAAAATGAGGGAGGAATTAATTTGTGGAGAACTACGGAGAACTAATGACATCGGAACCACATCTCAAGGGCTGCATAGGATTTCATATGACAGATGAGAAGGAGAGGGTGCCGTGCTGAGAGAGGACAGCAAGGGCAAAGACCTTTCGTTTCCTTAGCACAGCGCTCTTGATGTCATGCCTTGTCGGGGGCTCCCGCTTGGCCCTGGCGTTTGTCATGAGCTCTTGTGCGCATGTCTCTTCTTCTGCCTGAGTTTTAAGTGCAGCACAGCAAACATGGAACATGCCCTGGGAGGGCAGTTGGGTCAAGTCCTGGCTTTGCTGTTTTCTAAGGCATGACCCTGGCTTGTTGAAGGATATAGAGGTAAAGAGCATGGTCTCTGGGGCTGACCTGCCTTAGCACAATCCCAGGTCCTTCATCAGGAGTCTTCATCTTTCTGCTTTTCAGTTTTCCCGTGTGCAAAGTGGGGATAACAGCACCTCCTCAGGAGCTGGTGTGGAGTTAAGTAATGATGGTGTGTTCAGCTCTTAGAACAGCGCCTGGTGCGTGGTAGGGGCCCTATCACTGTTCACCAGTAGGCGGCTTTTGCATGGCTGTTCCCGACGCCTGGAAAGCTCTGCCCCCACCCGCCCATTTGGCTCACTTTCTCACTTCCTTCAGATCTTTAGTCAAGTGGCACCTTTTCAGTGAGACCTTACCTGGCTACCCTAGTAAAAATCATAATTCCATCCACCTCCTGGCACCTTGCATCCCCTCTTTCTTACTTCCTGCTTCTTCATAGCATTTCTTACTACCTTGTGTGTTACATATTTTCCTTATTTGTCTGTTACTGTCTGTCTCTCTCAACTAGAGTGTAAGTTTCATGGAGGCAAGGATTTTTGTTTGTTTTGTTTGGCACTATATCTATGAATATAGAATAGTGTCTGACATATAGTAGGTGCCCCATGAATACTTGTTGAATACATGAATGAACTCAGCCTCCTTGAGTCATACTCTCATCTTACATAAAATGGAACTATTAGCCTGTATGAGATTGCAAGACACCTCTTTCTAAGACAAAGTACTAGATACATAGATGAGATAATAATTATCATTGAAGGCAAGGATCATGTCATTTGCCTTCTTATTGACACCATACAACTACAAACTATTCTTCATTCATCGCCTATCCACCCATCCATCCACCCACCATCCACCCATTCATCCAGTCGTCTACCCTTCCATCCAGGAATCCTCCTAGCCATCTATCTGCCTATTCCTCCTCTACCCATCCACTCACCCACTCATCCATCTTCTCATCTATCTCACTCCATCTTATCCCATTCTCTATCCATCCTTCTAACAAATGTTTATTGGATGTATATTGATTACTAGGCATTTGAATAACATTAGTGACTCATAGTAATAGGTAAAATTTATGCGCCACATGCTGTGTTAAGTATTTTGCAAAGAATAGCTTGTTTCAACAGCCATACGAAGTAGGCACTATTATCCATCAACTTATACATGAGGAAACTGAGGCACTGAAAGGTTGAGCGACTTGCTTAAGATCACATATCCAAGAAGTGGTAGAGCTTGGTTTCAAACTCAGACTAGCTGCCTCCTTCGCACTTGCCCTCAACCCCTGCTTGTCCCTGTGCCCATGAAGGCCACAGCCTGACAGCAAAGACGGATGTGGAACAAATAATCATTCAAACAGTAGGCACTCAGTAAATATATTTAATGGATGTGTACTCTCTGCGTGTTGGTTAAAAGTGAGGACTCCCTTTCTGGAGAAAGAGTCTGTGAAAATTCCCACACCTGGTGCTGCTTTGAAGTGCTCACTTGATCTAATTATCTCTTGATGGAAACTTAGGTTGTTTCCTTATCTTGACTGTTGTGAATAATGCTTCAGTGAACATGGGGGTGCAGGTATCTCTTTGAGATCCTGATTTCAATTCTTTTTGATATACACCCAGAAGTAGGATTGCTGTTTCATATAGTAGTTTTATTTGTAAGTTTTTGAGGAACCGCCATACTGTTTTCCAAGTGGCTGCATCATTGTACATTCCCACCAACAGTGCAAAAGGGTTCCGATTTCTTCACATCCTCACCAATACTTGTTACGTATAATGGAATATTATTCAGACTTAAAAAATAAGGGATTCCTGACATATGTAACAGCATGAATGAACCTGGGGGACATTATGCTAAGTGAAATAAACCAATTACAGGAGGACAAACAGCACATGATTCCACTTATAAGTGGAATCTAAAATAGTCAAACTCATAGAACAAAGAGTGGAGTGGTGGTTCCCAGGGGCTGCAGGGAGGGGGAAATGGGGATTTACTGTTCAACAGGTATAAAGTTTCAGTTGTGCAAGATGAATAAATTCTAGAGATCTCTTGTACCATACGTGCCTATAGTTAACAATGCTGAATTATACACTTAAAAATTTGTTAAGAGGGTTGATCTCATGTTATGTATTCTTACCACAAAAAAAGAGAGAAAGAAAAGAAGGAAGGAAGGGAGGGACGAAAGAGAGAGAGAGAGAGAGAGAGAGAGAGAGAAGGAGGGAGGGAGAGAGAGAGAGAGAGAGAGAGAAGGAGAGAAGGTGAGAAGGAGGGGAGGAGGGAAGGAAGGAAGGAAAAAGAAAAGGAAAATTTCCCTGCTTCTGAGTGGCCTGGATCTCTGGGTCTGGTGGGGTCCACAGGAGCTGAGCTAGGAGGGGGCTTCCAAGGCCTGTGGTGCTGTCAGAGCCTCTCCCTGGCAGGAACCACATTTTCACCATCCTCCAGTTCCCACTCGCCTGTATTCCCACCACAAGGCTTTTTTCACTCCTCTATAATTACCCAGGCTAATTAAATAAATTGATCTGCTGATGTACACTCCAGTCATTTCTGTGGTGTAATTTGGCTTTAATAGAACCGCTGCTTGAACAAGAGGAAATGAAAGCCCCGGGTTGAAGTGGAATCTTTTAACTTTCAAGAAAAATAATTTTTTTCAGGGGCTTTTGGTTCCCTGCGTGTGCATAAGCACGCACTTGCTGTTGGAATTAACTGGGAAACAGCAGCAGTCAGGTCAGGAGAATAGTTTTGGACATGAGAAACTCAGACCAACTCTGAGGGTTGACAGGAAACTCATAACTTTGGAGGCAAATGGGGCGCGAAGCATATTGTTGGCTGTCTGGTGGCCAGAATGTGGGTTCTTTCCTCCGTGGGGATGTTCTGGTAAATGGCTGTTGGCTCTGGGTGATACAGGGGGTGTGTCAGCTGACCCACTCCAGGGACAGGAGGTGAGGCGTCTCCAGGACCGTGTGATGGGTGAGGATGTAGTTTTGGTCCAGTACTATCTGGTTCTCATGTCACCTTTGCCATTTGCTAGATGTGCATGTCTTTCTGCAAGTTGCTCTGTCTACTGGAATGTCATTCCTCTTCTCTAAAATGTACCACCTTGCAGAATTGTGGTTCAAGAAAAAATGAGCTCAGAAGACTGCCCTGCACCTGGTGAGGGAGCTAAATGTTGGCTGCCATTAGTGTTCATACCAAAACCAATTGCTCACCCACCCAGTGTTTATGAACCACAGCCATGAGCCAGGTACTGTGGTGGTGGGACAGGGCACTCCCAGACAGGTACTCAGCCTTGTTAAGATGAGAGTCTGTATGGGTATCCTGCTGCCCTAATTCTGCCCACAATGGGAATCAGGATCTTGACTGCATCAATAATACTTTTTAAATTTATTTCACCTTACTATGTCCAGGTACTGCTCCAAGAACTTTACAGGTACTAGTTCAATAAATGATAATGGTTGCTATCCATTGAGCTCCATGCCAGAACTTTAGTGCACATGATGTCATGTTATCTTCCAGCTACCCCACTGGATAGGTACATTTATAATACCCCTTTAGAGATAAGGGGAGTGAAGCTCAGAGAAATTAAGTGATTAGGGCCACTTGGCTAGTGGGAGGGAAAGGCAGGACTTGAGCTTGGGGCTGTCTGATGCAACGGTTTTAATCATCTTGTCAAACTGCCAGTGTTGGGGCTCAGGGCAGGTCATACAGTCCCTGGACTTACGTGGGATGGCAAGACGGTCAAGTTTTTCCCCCTCTATGGAGGCCTGTGTGCAATTTCTGCCCATGAACTTAGGAACTAGTGAGACCCTCTAATTAATGTGGCTAAGGGAGGAGGTCAGCTTGGACTCCTTCATTTCCCAGGCCTGGTGACCCTCATTATTTCTCTAAGTGGCATTATTGCTGTCTGTGGGAACTTAGACACTATCATAATCAGTGTTTTGTCTTCTCCCACAACAGGAATGGTGTTGACTGATTTATTTCCCCTCATTATAAAACAGCTTTATTGAAGTATCTTTGCATACCATAAAATTCACTCATTGTAAGTGCACAATTCAGTGATTTTTCAGTGAATTTATGGAGTTGTGCAGCCATCACCACAGGCCCATTTTAGAACATTTCCATCAATATACACCAGTGTCCAATAAGCACATGAAAAGACACTCAACAATATTAGTTCATGCAAATCAAAGCCACACTGAGCTGTCACTTGGATGGCTGTAATAAGGAAGCTGGACAAGAAGAAGCACTGGTGAGAGTGTGGAGGAACTGGGACATTGCTGGCAGGAATGTAAAATAGTACAGTTGCAGTGGAAAACAGTTTGGTGTTAAAAAAAGTTTACCATACAAGTCCACTCCTAGGTATCTTTCTCCAAACTTTTTACCTCAAAAAATTTCAAACCTACAGAAAAGTTGCAAATGCAGTTCAGTGATTACCCTTTACCAGTTATGAAATATTTTCCTCATTGAACTTCTCTCTCTCTCTTTACATGCATGTGTGCACATGCACACACACACACACACACACACACACACACACACACACTTACTTTTTATTAAACAAAATTGAGAGTCAGTAGCAGATATAATGACACTTCAGCCTTGAGCACTTGAGCACATACCACCTAACATCAAGGGCATTCTCCTACATGACCACAATTCAAGATCAAGAAATTTAATGATGACACAGTCTTATTTAATGTACACTCCATAGTCAAGTTCCCAATGGTCCTCATAATATTCTTCATGATTGTCTTAAAAAAATCTAGCATCCAATCAAAAACAATACACTGCCTTTAGTTTTCACATTTTTAAAGACTTCTTTGCTCTGGAGAAATTACACAGCCTTTGTGTGTGAGTGTGTGTATGCGTGTGTGTGTTTGTGTATATAAGAGTTGTGAGTGTGCTTATGTATGTATATGTGTGCATGTGTTTGTGAGTGTGTGTGTGTGTATATTACGCCAGCCACATTTTTAGACAGTCCAGGTCAGATGTCTGCGGAACGTCCCATTTACAAATGCAGGATGATTTATCTGCCACTGCCACCTAAGTGGATTCAGGTGAGCTGTATTTGGCAAGAGCACTACAGAAGTGATGCCATGTCCTTCTCGGTGCATGAGGCACATGATGTCAGCGTGTGCCATCATCTGTGATGATAATTTAAGGGAGATACATTTTAAAGTTACTTTGGTGAGAAGTCACTTCCGGCTTGAAACTGAGGCTGGAAACCTATTTCCCACTGAGGAACAAAATGCGGGGCACTGGGGATGCTGTGCGCCTGCTCATGCCCATCCTGCATGGGTACAAAGGGTGAAGAGATACTAAGGCGAGCAGACATGGCCTCTGCTCTCATGGGGACTGCCAACTGGAGGGAGGAGCTGCGGGACATGTCACGCGGAGCAGCAGCATAAGGGCTGAGGCTGAGGTGCGCACAGGTAGGTAGAGGGAGATGCTGTGGGTACAGGTGGCCTCAGCTGATGATTCCTGGGCACTGATGGCTGACTGTCTTTTCTGGCCAGACCTTACAACTGGTTTCGGATCTACCACCTTTTCTTTCTGCTGTTTTCCAGTCTCTCTCTTTCCCTGCAGCCTGATTCAATCTTGGCAAGTGATGGACTTGAATTACCACCTGCCTGTACCACCTGTGAGCTGTGTGACCTTAGGCAAGTCATTCACCTTGCTAGGCCCCGGTTTTCTCGTGTGTGATGGAGTTAGAGTGGTGCCTCCCCCAACAGGGTGACTGCGCCCATTAAATGGGGAAGAACATGTTGCTCAGGGCCTGGTGGAGAAGGGTCAATGCATTCAGCTATTGTTACTGTTCTCTTTAGTCTCAAGCTGCTCTTCAGGTCTTATCCTCTGCACACAGTGTGCTTTTGCCCAGCTCCTTATTCCCATGCCCCCTTGTGGAGGACATCTATTTTCTTCTCAGAGCGTTCTGTGTTAGGTGCTGCCCTGCCCATGGGACAAATCTCAGGCAGTGTCACTGAGTTATAAGGCACCAGGGCAGTTTGAGAGGAGTGGAGACTCCAACCCCATCTCAGGAGAGCTTCTCAGACTCTGTTCACATGAGCCACTTGTCAGCATGAGCCAGACAGCCATCAATGGCACTGGCTTGGTTCTGGCAGCCTTCTTTGGGACATCTTATCTGCTAATCTGCTGATATAGAGGGTTGTTAAGGGCTCTGTGGCTTGGTTTGAGATCAGCAGAGATGTGTGTCTGTGTGTGTGTGTCTGTCTGTGTGTCTGTGTGTAAGAGAGAGAGAGAGAGAAACACAGGGAGAAAGAGAGATTTCATACCAAAATTTTCTCAGCTCAGAAAAGGTGTGCACTTATTGGCTTTGACAACCTCAAACTTTGAGGAAATGGGGTTTTCATGAGTTTTCTCAAACTTGTATCATTCTCTATACCAGTTAGGGCCCCAGCAGGAAACAGACAGTGTATTCAATTAGGACATTTCAAGGCAGCTTTAGCAATAGGATAGAGATTCAGCAGGGCCTAGGGACAGCAGGTCTCGAGAGGCAAGGGAAGTTGCTACTGGTGGGATCCTGAAGGAGACAGGTATGTGTGGAGAGCCTCTTTTCAAGGAGTGATGGCCTCATTCAAGGAATACAGCCAGATCAAAGTGATGTGAAGAGGGTGTGGGTGTGGGTGTAAGTGTCCCAACCTCACTTCACTTTCCCTCTGTCTGAGAAGGATGGAGGGTAGAACTTGGGGGGAAAATGGGAGACATCTGGCATCTTCCCATGCAACATTTTGTAAATGTTTTTGCATGTACCCCCTCTACCTATTATTTGTTATTATTTAAGTCAGTGTACTTTTAAAATTTAGTTAAATATATTTTTAAAAGAAACAAATCACAACCAGCTTCACTAGCCATAAATGGAAGGTAATTGTAAAAATAAATACAATTAAAACAAAGCAATGTGTAACCCTAGCTGGGTATCTTTGCCAGCTCAAGGCTCAGAGCTGGAGGTTAAACATGGAGACTGGCCAGCTTTGGAGAGATGTTAAAGACATTGCATTCACAGATACTTTCTCCTTGATAGAATTAGTTAGATTGAAGGAAAGTTGGAAAGGGACTGTAGTAGATTGAATAGTGTCCCCCAAAAGATATGTCCTAGTCCTCAGCTGCAGTAACTGAGAACATGACCTTGTTTGGAAATAAAGTCTTCTTTGTAGATATAATTAATTAAGGATCTTGAGATGAGATCATCTTGATTTAGGGTGGGCCCTAAGTCCAATGATTGATGTCCTTATAAGAGGAAGTAGAGAGAAATTTGAGACGCAGAGGGAAAGGCCATGTGGAGATGGAGGCAGAGATTGGAGTGACGCATCTACAAGTCAGGGGATGCTGTGAATTGCCAGCAGCTAGAGGGGAGGCATGGGATGGAGTCTCCCTCGGAGCCTACGGAAGGAACCAACCCTGCAGACACCTTGAGTTTGGATTTATGACCTCCAGAACTGTGAGAGAATATATTTCTGTTGTTTTAAGCCAGTGCCTATATGTATTTCTTCAAGCTTCACAGATATCAAGAACGTCATGAATCTTATTTGTCATTCTGTTCTTACCCTCTTATTTCATTTTTTATTTTTTGTGATGCTTATTTCTTATTTATATTTGTGTATTTTTTAATCTGTTCTTTAAGTGCTGTTTGAAATCCTTGATGGAATGAGATGTAAGCCATATCAAAATAACAATAAGTAATAATAATAATGAGTTTGGAACACATAAAAAATCGCTAGGGGATTTTATTAGTTTCCTAGGACTGCCAGACAGAGTACCATAAACTGTGGCTTAACCAACAGAAATGGACTGTCTCACAGTTCTGGAGGCTAGAAGTCCAAGACTGAGCTGTTGGCAGGGTTCTGAGGAGGAATCTGTGCCTGCCTCCCCCCGGCTTCTGGTGGTCTGCTGGCCATCTTTGGTGCTCCTCGGCTTGGAGGTGTGCCACTCCAGTCTCTGCCTTTATCTTCACATGGTGTCTCCCTGGGTGCATGTCTGTCTCCAGCTTTCCCCTTTTCTTTAGGACTCCGGTCATGTTGGATTAGGGCCATCCTGCTCTGGTATGATCCCATCTAAACTCCTTGTGTCTGCAATGACCCTATTTTCAAATAAGGTTAGTACTTCAACACATGAATTTGTTGGGGGAGGGTCAGTCCAATCGAATCCATAACAGGGATCCTGAGTAAACAATATCCTCTCTGAACCTCAGCTTTCTCACCTGTAAGATGGGGATGCTAGAATGGGTGATCTCTAAGGGACTTTCCAATTCTCACATTTGGTGTTTCTTTATGATTCGTTTTCTCTGTTTCCACTTTAGAGTCTTTTTTTTCTGTAGGAAAGCAATCTAAAAAATAGATTTACATTAAAGGTTAGTAGGATGATCTCATGGGCATCTGCTTGTTCAAAGGACTCTGCGAGGATCGAGTAATTGCCGTCCTGCAGAACAAATCACTCCTTTGGGGGCAGAGACAGTTTGTGGATGTCGCTCCACTGCCTCCTAATCATCCTGCATCTGTAGTCGCCTACTCCATCTGTGGACACACCAGGCCTGGGGAAGCCTCCACCTGGCCAGCTCTGTGTGCTGCTGACATGCTGTGGGAAGGCTGGAGGGCAAGGGATAGTCAGAGAATAGGCCCCTTCCTGAGGTCAGTGTTGCAGGCTCCAGCGCCCCTCTGCTTGGGGAGCATGGCAGTGCAGGCAGTCTGTTGTCTGTGTTCTGCAGCTTGAGACTCTATGTGTGGGTATCTTCCCATTGAAGGAAAGGTGTGGGGCTGGCTGGCCTTCCCTTGGGCCAGGTGCACACACGTCTCCCACCTGCACAGGTACTTGGAGAGGGTACATGCCTCCTTTACCCCAGTGATCAGCCTTGTGCTACCCTGGGCTTTTTCTGATGCCCTGAGTGAGTTAAAAATCTGGATGTCTGCCCACATTCCTCCAAGAATGGTGTCTAAGTTAGAAACCTTGGTCGCAAACAACAGAAGCTAAATGTGACTAATGTAAGCAAGAAGGGGGCCTTCTGGAAGGATGTAGGCAAGCCCACAGGGTTGAAGGGAAGGCTGGAAACTAGACAGCTCCGGGGGTCTCAACAGCTGACATTGACCAACAGGTCTTGTCTGTAATCAATGGATGATGAAAGCAATGAAAACATGCCAAAATGCCTCCCACCTTTGCTGTTCTGGCTCAGTTTAGGGAAGGGTATGTTTGGCTGAGTTTATATCATGAATCTGCTTCCCCAGCAGCACAAACACCTCACGGGGAAGATCTACTGGGACAAGTGTCCAGAGTCCCCTTTGTCTTCTGTGGCAAGGAGGCGTGTATCCTGACTGATAGCCATGTCGTGACTGCACATGGTGCGGGGAGAGACAGTGCATCTCTAGAAGGGCTGGTAGCTAACACAGAGTGCTTACTGCATGTGGAACACTCAATACCCATGGTCTCATTTAACTTTCACAACAATCCTGTGGTTCTAGTTTCTTTTCAGATTTAGAGATTTAGAGGACATGGAGGCTTGGGGAGAGATTGTTTTACCCAGGGCCACCCAATGGGTCAAAGGCAGAGTTGAGGTTTGAGCCCAAGTCTATCCAGGTCCAGCATTATTGCTCTTATTTGTGATGTGTTCCTGTCTTCTGATGCTTCCCATTTGCCCAACATTGTGAAAAGAAGCACTGTAAACACGAGTACAGTACAGTTGCTGTTTAGGGATCCCAGCAGTTCTTGGCCCCAGAAATAGGTTAAAGAGTGGGCCAACTGGGTAGCTGCCCAGAGGGACAGGTTATAAGACAGCCCCAGAGGTATTACTAGAAGGAAACAGCTTTGTTCTTTGGACCATCGTTCTTCCTGGAAAAGGGGCTGGCAGTGATGAGAAAGGATATACTTTGATCATCTTGCGGGTGAGGCAAGGACAGCTGGGGAATTTGCATGGTCCAGTGCAAAATAAAAATACAAGGCTTTTTGTTAAAAATTTGAGAATCTCTACATGGCAACATCAGAGCATTGAGTATGGGGCCCTGTGTGACTTCAGGTTGCACACCTGTGCAGCCAGCCCTGGGGTGGGAATGAAGGCAGATGGCTGCTGAACTGTCAGCTGAGAAGGGCGATCCTAGTTACCTGCAGGGTCCTCTGTTTTGTGCCAAGTTGTTTCCCTGCTCAGGCCATGCTCAGGTGAGTGTGCATGTCCTCACGTGGAGCTCAGGAGGCCACTGAGGCACAGAGAAAGTGCTTCTGGGGATGCAGAGTGGGCTCTTTACAACACGTAGTTCTGGGCGACCACGGAAATCGTCTGAACATTTTGCGAATAGTTTTAACTATTTTGGATATTGCCGAAATAGCATTTCATTAGCAGGGCTAGTAAAGACACTACCACAGATACCATCTCAGTTAATATGGAGAACCTACAATGTGCCAAATTGTTCCATAAGTAGTCTTGTTTAATTTTGTCCTTCCTCTCTAGCTTCAGTCACAAAAGCCTTCTTTCAGTTCCTCAAAAGTGCCGTGGAATTCAGGGCTTCCAAATAGGCTCTTTCCTCTGTCTGGAACATTCTCCCCTTTGTCCCTTGCCTGGAGAACTCCTCACCCTTCTGGGCTCAGCTGATCCAATCTTTCTCATCCCCTGAGACCAGGTAGCACCTTGTGCTTTTGAATTGTGGCTCTTGTTGTACACAGTAAGGACCCATGTCTGTGTCCTTGGGGCAGGGACCCTGTCTGTCTCATTGCTGTCTCACTAGGGTCAGAAGAGGCAGGGGTGTCTCCCTTGGGTTGCTAGGGGCTCCCACGGTACTTCATTTCTCAGCTGCTTGGACAATTCTGTTGACTCATTTTTTTTGCCAAGAAATTTGCTCAGGTGGGTCATATGTGCCAACAGAGCTCTCCCCGGGAATCACAGCTTCCAAGTGGTCTCCCTTGTCATTCTGATCAGACCCTTCATCGAGAGAGTCCACAACTGGATTGTTGGTTTTTCAAAAGAAGGGAAAACTGTCCTAGAGCTGGTAGTTCTTTCTTCCCTCCCTTAGGAATTCTCCAACTTGGGATACCAGAAGCAGAAACCAGCAGCCAGATCCCCTTATTTAGGAAAGCATTGCAGGGCGTTTTGAAAATGTCAGTGCTCAGGTTGCCCATATCTTCATTAATTTTGAGTTTCTTTCACATTTATTTAGGGACAACGTCTCCTAGAAGTTCCAGCTAAGTGCTAAGTTTTAACGTGAATTTGTGCTGGGTGGAGATGTGAACACACCAACAATCCCCTGTGAACAGGAGGAGCACAGGGCCACTGGGTTGTGCTTTGTTCAGAGCCACTGGGTTGTGCTTTGTTCCTTTTCTTTCTGGATGACTTTAAAGTTGTGCAGCTGTCACTCATTTTCTTGAAAAATAAGCCAGTCGCTGATGGACTTTGCAACACCTGAGAAATATTCCAGTTCCAATTATAGGCTGCCAATGGCAAGTTAGGCCTCGGCCAAGGAACCAGCTTCTTTGGCTCCCACATCAATGGCCTGGCAACAGGACCAGCCTTTTATGTTCCTAGAGGAGGCTTTGCCCCACATGAAGGTGGTTACTTCATTCTCTATCTAAAAACACCTCCCAAACAAATCTTTGAAACTCATTCCCTGTGCCAAGCACTCAAGTTCTCTAGGCATCTCTGGAAACCTTGGGTACCTACTTCTCTTTATGAAGCTCCAAATGGCTAATAAAAGATTGCAAAGATTGAGCCCACTCCATGCCAGATCCTCACTGAAAATCCTAGGAGTAGGTTTTGCTTTTCAGGTGGAGAATGGAGGTCCAGAGAGGAGAATTAATTTGCTTAAACAAGTAGTAAGTGGCAGAGTTGGATTTGAACCCAGCCTGTCAAATGTCACTGCCTGAGCTCCGTCCATTACGCCACGTAGACCCATGGGGTCACATAAGAAGCTCAGAAGATGGCGAAGAGGAGGGAGCTTCATTTGGATTGTCTTGGTTTGGGTTCCTCAAAGAGCAGACCCCAGGAGGAGGATTTGGATGCAAAGGTTTATTGGGGTGACCCCTGAAGAGGGGGAAGGGAAGAGAGAGTGCTGTCAGCGAGAAGCTTACCTCTGTGGGCCAGCAGTGCTCAGTCACAGCAGAGGGATCCTGGGGGATGGCACAGAACAGCCCCAAGAGTTTTCCCATCTGAGGTCCCACCAGTTCCTATCTCTCCCTGATTGAGGGCCACTCCAGGGGATGTCACTTTCTGCAACTCCCAGCCTGCTCAGAACATGGGCTGAGCATTTCCTGTGGCTGGAGCATGCTCCTAGCAGGGAGATGCCAGTGTTTGGGTTAGGAATCTGTCCGCTTGGGTAGGAACTGTCTCCTGAAGCTGCTGGTGACCGCTGAGCTGGCCTAAGGGAGTATGGGCTCCAAGTACATCTGCTATGTGGACAATAGAGAAGAAAGAGCCCAGAGTGACATCAGTAATGTCTTTGGAGTATTAGATTCTTACAAACCCTCCCTGATGGATACTCCCATAGTATTTCAAGTCTTACTCATAGTAGAAATAATAACAGTCCTAGCTAACATTTAATAAATGCTTGCTCTGTGGCAAATGTCAAACTATATACTTTATATCCATTATTTCACTTAATTCTCATGACCACCCCAAGAGTGAGAGACTGTTACTATCTTGATGTTGCAGATGAAAAGGGCCCCACAACCGCAAAGTAGCAGAGTAGGGTCTCAAACCTGGATCTACCTATTTCCAAAGGCACAATACTTAACCTCTGGTCTAGTGAGGTTTAACTCAATCTTTGAAACAAGGTTTATTTGCTTGCTCTTTGACAGAACTCTGGACACTGAGAAGATCCACACCTCATTCATCTGATGTTGGGTTGTAAGGAGTTTTCCATTCCTCAGCCCAATGAGGTATTGTGATTTCTGTGGTGGTCCTTCTAAGCAAGGATGATTGTTAAAGAGAAAGGTGGCCACAGTCAGAGAGATCCACATGAGCTCCAACTCGTAACATATCAGGTCAGTCATTAGATTTGTCATAAACGTACAACAGATGGTAATCCCCTGGTCTCATATCCAACCTCTGGGAGCTGTTTGAATGATGTCACTGCATAATGTTTGAAGCTTCTAATGTGATTCTCTTGAGTCACTGGAGAAGCATGAGGCTTGAGCGGATTTCATAGTAACTTTCATTACGCTTGGGACTGCACTTTCAACTCTCAGTTCTGTTCCTGTACAGGGAAAATCTCCCAATTTCTTCTCCTTGGCTATTGCATTATTAATGCTGATAAGAATTGCTTCACAATGTCGAGGCAACTGACCAATGTGGGTGTGCATCCCCTCTTCCTTGTTTTTCTTTTTCTTTTTTCTAAATATAATTTATTTTATTATCATTAATTTACAATTACATGTGCAATATTACAGTTATTAAACTACCCCTTCATCAGGTCCTCCCCAGCAGCCCCATTACAGTCACTGTCCATCAGCGTAGTGAGATGCTATAGAATCACTACTTGTCTTCTCTGAGTTGTACTGCCCTCCCGTGCCCCCCCAACATTATATCTGCTAATCGTAATGCCCCTTTTTCCCTCTTATCCCTCCCTTCCCGCCCATTTTCCCCAGTCCCTTTCCCTTTGGTAACTATTAGTCCGTTCTTGGGTTCTGTGAGTCTGCTGCTGTTTTGTTCCTTCAGTTTTTTTCTTTGTTCTTATACTCCACATATGAGTGAAATCATTTGATACTTGTCTTTTCGGCTTGGCTTATTTCACTGAGCATAATACCCTCTAGCTCCATCCATGTTGTTGCAAATGGTAGGATTTGTTTTTCTTCTTATGGCTGAATAATATTCCATTGTGTATATGTACCACATCTTCTTTATCCATTCATCTACTGATGGACACTTAGGTTGCTTCCATTTCTTGGCTATTGTAAATAGTGCTGCAATAAACATAGGGGTGCATCTGTCTTTTTCAAATTGGGCTGCTGCATTCTTAGGGTAAATTCCTAGGAGTGGAATACCTGGGTCAAATGGTATTTCTATTTTGAGTTTTTTGAGGAGCCTCCATACTGCTTTCCACAATGGTTGAACTAATTTGCAGTCCCACCAGCAGTGTAGGAGGGTTCCCTTTTTCCCACATCCTCGCCAACATTTGTTGTTGTTTGTGTTTTGGATGTTGGCCATCCTCACTGGTGTGAGGTGATATCTCATTGTGGTTTTAATCTGCATTTCTCTGATGATTAGCGATGTGGAGCATCTTTTCATGTGCCTGTTGGCCATCTGAATTTCTTCTTTGGAGAAGTGTCTATTTATGTCCTCTGCCCATTTCTTAATTGGATTGTTTGCTTTCTGTTTGTTAAGGTGCATGAGTTCTTTATATATTTTGGATGTCAACCCTTTATCAGATACGTTTTTTATGAATATATTCTCCCATACTGTAGGATGTCTTTTTGTTGTACTGATGGTGTCCTTTGCTGTACAGAAGGTTTTCAGCTTGATATAGTCCCACTTGTTCATTTTTGCTTTTGTTTCCCTTGCCCGGGGAGATATGTTCATGAAGAAGTCGCTCATGCTTATGTCCAAGAGATTTTTGCCTATGTTTTTTTCTAAGAGTTTTATGGTTTCATGACTTACATTCAGGTCTTTGATCCACCTTGAGTTTACCTTTGTGTATGGGGCTAGACAGTAGTCCAGTTTCATTCTCTTACATGTAGCTGTCCAGTTTTTCCAACACCAGCTGCTGAAGAGGCTGTCATCTCCCCATTGTATATCCAAGGCTCCTTTATCAAATATTAATTGACTGTATATGTTTGGGTTAATGTTTGGCTTTTCTATTCTGTTCCACTGGTCTGTGGGTCTGTTTTTGTGCCAATACCAAATTGTCTTGATTACTGTGGCTTTGTAGTAGAGCTTGAAGTCAGGGAGCATAATTCCCCATTTTATTCCTCCTTCTCAGGATTGCATTGGCTATTCGGGGTCTTTTGTGGTTCCATATGAATTTTAGAATTATTTGTTCCAGTTCATTGAAGAAAGCTGTTGGTAGTTTGATAGGGATTGCATTGAATCTGTAGATTGCTTTAGGTAGTATAGCCATTTTGACAATATTTATTCTTCCTAGCCAAGAGCATGGGATGCATTTCCATTTGTTAGTGTCCTCTCTAATTTGTCTTAGGAGTGTCTTGTAGTTTTCAGAGTACAGGTCTTTCACTTCCTTCGTTAGGTTTATTCCTAGGTATTTTATTCTTTTTGATGCAATTGTGAATGGAATTGTTTTTCTGATTTCTCTTTCTGTTAGTTCATCATTAGTGTATAGGAAAGCAACAGATTTCTGTGTGTTAATTTTGTATCCTGCAACTTTGCTGAATTCAGATATTAGTTCTAGTAGTTTTGGAATGGAATCTTTAGGGTTTTTTATGTACAGTATCATGTCATCTGCAAATAGTGACAATTTGACTTCTTCTTTACCAATCTGGATACCTTGTATGTCTTTGTTTTGTCTGATTGCTGTGGCTAGGACCTCCAGTACTATGTTGAATAACAGTGGAGAGAGTGGACATCCCTGTCTTGTTCCCGATCTTAGATGAAAAGCATTCAGCTTCTTGCCGTTAAGTATGATGTTAGCTGTGGGTTTGTCATATATGGCCTTTATGATGTTGAGGTACTTGCCGTCTATACCCATTTTGTTGAGAGTTTTAATCAGGAATGGATGCTGAATTTTGTCAAATGCTTTTTCAGCATCTATGGAGATGATCATGTGGTTTTTGTTCTTCTTTTTGTTGATGTGGTGGATGATGTTGATGGATTTTCGAATGTTGTACCATCCTTGCATCCCTGGGATGAATCCCACTTGATCATGGTGTATGATCCTCTTGATGTATTTTTGAATTCGGTTTGCTAATATTTTGTTGAGTATTTTTGCATCTACGTTCATCAGGGATATTGGTCTGTAATTTTCTTTTTTGGTGAGGTCTTTGCCCGGTTTTGGTATTAGAGTGATGCTGGCTTCATAGAATGAGTTTGGAAGTATTCCCTCCTCTTCTATTTTTTGGAAAACTTTAAGGAGAATCGGTGTTATTTCTTCTCTATATGTCTGGTAGAATTCAGAGGTGAATCCATCAGGCCCAGGGGTTTTGTTCTTGGGTAGTTTTTTGATTACCAATTCGATTTCGTCACTGGTGATTGGTCTGTTTAGTTTTTCTGTTTCTTGCTTGGTCAGTCTTGGAAGGTTGTATTTTTCTAAGAAGTTGTCCATTTCTTCTATGTTTTCCAGCTTGTTAGCATATAGATTCTCATAATATTCTCTTATGATTCTTTGTATTTCTGTGGGGTCCGTCGTGATTTTTCCTTTCTCATTTCTGATTGTGTTTATGTGTGTAGATTCTCTTTTTCTCTTAATGAGTCTGGCTAGGGGTTTATCTATTTTGTTTATTTTTTCAAAGAACCAGCTCTTGGTTTCATTGATTTTTTCTATTGTTTTATTCTTCTCAATTTTATTAATTTCTTCTCTAATCTTTATTATGTCCCTCCTTCTGGTGACTTTGGGCCTCATTTGTTCTTCTTTTTCCAATTTCAGGAATTGTGTCTTTAGACTATTCATTTGGGAATGTTCTTCCTTCTTTAAATAGGCCTGGATTGCAATATACTTTCCTCTTAGAACTGCCTTTGCTGCGTCCACAGAAGTTGTGGCTTTGTGTTCTTGTTGTCATTAGTCTCCATATATTCTTTGATTTCTGTTTTGATTTGGTCGTTAACCCATTGATTAATTAGGAGAGTGTTGTTAAGTCTCCATGTATTTGTGAGCCTTTTTGATTTCTTTTTAAAATTTATTTCTAGTTTTATACCTTGGTGATCTGAGAAGTTGGTTGGTAGGATTTCAATATTTTGAAATTACTGAGGTTCTTTTTGTGGCCTAGTATGTGGTCTATTCTGGAAAATGTTCCATGTGCACTTGAGAAGAATGTGAATCCTGTTGCTTTTGGGTGTAGAGTTCTGTAGATGTCTGTTAGGTCCATCTGTTCTAGTGTGTTGTTCAGTGCCTCTGTGTCTTTACTTATTTTCTGTCTGGTTGATCTGTCCTTTAGAGTGAGTGGTGTGTTGAAGTCTCCCAAATGAATGCATTGCTGTCTATTTCCTCCTTTAATTCTGTTAGTATTTGTCTCCCATATGCTGGCGCTCCTGTGTTGGGTGCATATATATTTATAATGGTTATATCTTCTTGTTGGACTGACCCTTTATCATTATGTAATGTCCTTCTTTATCTTTTGCTACTTTCTTCGTTTTGAAGTCTATTTTGTCTGATACAAGTACTGCAACACCTGCTTTTTCTCTTTGTTGTTTGCATGGAATATCTTTTTCCATCCCTTCACTTTTAGTCTGTGTATATCTTTGGATTTGAGGTGAGTTTCTTGTAGGCAGCATATAGATGGGTCTTGCTTTTTTATCCATTCTGTTACTCTGTGTCTTTTGATTGGTGCATTCAGTCCATTTACATTTAGGGTGATTATTGATAGGTATGTCCTTATTGCCATTTCTGGCTTTAGATTCGTGGTTACCAAGGGTTCAAGGGTTGCTTCTTTACTATCTAACAATCTAACTTAACTTTCTTGTTAAGTTATTGTAAACACAGTCTGATGTTTCTTTCTTTCTCTCCCTTCTTATTCCTCCTCCTCCATTCTTTCTATAATAGGTGTTTTATTCTTTGCCTTTAGTTAGAATTTGGATGATCTTCTTTCTTTGCTATGATTTTATTTTCTTTGGTGACATCTTTTTAGCCTTAGGTGTGCTTCCATCTAGAGCAGTCCATTTAAGATATCCTGTAGTGGTGGTTTATGAGAGGCACACTCTCTCAACTTTCGTTTATCTGGAAATTGTTTAATCCCTCCATCATATTTAAATGATAATCGTGCTGGATACAATATTCTTGGTTCAAGGCCCTTCTGTTTCATAACGTTAAATATATCATGCCATTCTCTTCTCGCCTGTAAGTTTTCTGTTGAGAAGTCTGATGATAGTCTGATGGGTTTTCCTTTGTAGGTGATCTTTTTTCTCTCTCTAGCTGCCTTTAAACCCTGTCTTTATCTTTGATCTTTGCCATCTTAATTATTATGTGTCTTGGTGTTGTCTTCCTTGGGTCCCTTGTGTTGGGAGATCTATGAGCTTCGGTGGACTGCGAGACTACTTCCTTCCCCAGCGAGGGAAAGTTTTCAGCAATTATTTCTTCAAAGACACTTTCTATCCCTTTTTCTCTCTCTTCTTCCTCTGGTACTCCTATAATGCGAATATTGTTCCGTTTGGATTGGTCACACAGTTTTCTTAATATTCTTTCATTCCTAGGAATCCTTTCATATCTCTCTGCCTCAGCTGCTCTGTACTCCTGTTCTCTGTTTTCTATTCCATTAACAGTCTCTCGCATCTCATCCATTCTGCTGTTAAGCCCGTCGATCACTTGTCTGATTTCTGTATTGTTTTTCCTCAGTTCCCTCACTTCCTCCCTCAGCTCTTGCACATTTCTCTGTAGGTCCATCAGCATGGTTATGACTTTTATTCTGAAATCTTCTTCAGGGAGGCTGTGCATTTCCATCCCTTCAGACTCCCTGTCTGGGGTTGTCTGGTTGATTTTGGTCTGAACCGTATGCCTCTGTCTTTTCATGGCTATATAATTGGTCACTGATAGTTGCCACGTATGTCAGCTGGGCTCTTTAAGACTTTAAAAAGAGAAGAAAAAAAAAGAAAAGAAAAAAAGAAAGAAAAGAAAAAACAAAAAAACAAAACAACAACAAAAAAAATGCGCACCGGACATAGATTCTGTGGGAATGCTCTAGGTGGCGCTATTGCCCCACTATTCCACAGATGTGACTGTGCTGCTCCGCAGGGCCCTTTATCGCTCGGGCAGGGGTGGGAACGAATAGGAGACTGTTGATCTCAGTGAGAAGTGTAAGTATGGCTACGCTTCCTCAGTCGCCAGCTAAGGCGTCTGAAACTCCCCAGGACTCCCAGCCTGCTGGGCTGAGTGTGCTGGGGCGATCCGGCTCCTCCGCTGGGCTCCTGTCTCTTTAAGACCGCTGAAGAAAGCACGCGCTTTTTTTTTTTTTTCCTTCCCGGGAGCCGGCTGCAAGCACCCTGGCGCGTTCCCCGCTCAGATCCTGCCCCTCTGTCTCTCCAATCTCCGCTGCACTGTGCAATGTGGGTCAGTGCTCCCCGCGCAGATCACCGGGGCTGGCTACTTCGCGGGGTGTGCTTCCACTCCCTCCCGGCTCTGAATCCTCTCCTCCCGCCGGTGCGCTGGGGTGGGGGAGGGCTTGGGTCCCGCCGGGTCGCAGCTCCGTATCTTACCCGCCTCTTGGGGTGCCGAGTGCTCTCGGGTGTAGCTGCACGCTGTGCACTTTCTTGTGTATTCTCGTCTCTCTTTTAGGAATAGATGTATTTTCTGTGTTTTCGTAGATAAATATAGTGTTGGGAGGAGATTTCTGCCGCCCTGCTCACACCGCCATCTTCCCGGAAGTCCCTGCCTGGTAATTTTTTTATTGAATTCCAGATGTCATACATGAAAATCTGAAGAAATAGTTTGAGACTCTAGATGTCAGTTTCTTCAAGACAGCTGTACTTTTGCTTCTGGAAGAATAGAGAAAGATCATCTTAATCTGATCAGAGAATAAGCTGATTTATATCTGGGCTCTGTTTTGTTGGATTGGTCTATTTCTGGTCTGCCCTCACTCCTAGATACAGGCCATTTGGGGCCTAATTAAAACCCTGGAGGGTTTGAGTCTCCCTCTCTGTATTCCAGATATTGTCCCCAGCCCTTGAGGCCACCAGAGCTCAATTTGGCTTCTATCCTTTCAGCCATTAGCTATGCTCAATTTTTCAGCCTTTCTACTGATGCTTTGGAATTGGCATGCGCCTGGAAGGGAAAAGCAGCCCTGAAAATCAAAGTTACCTCTCTGCACTTTTCTGTCCAATATCTTGGCCCCTCAAGTTGTAGTTGCTTTAGTAGATTGCCAGTGCTTCAAATAGACATCTTATAAAATACATTTTGTCCAGATTTTTTAAGTTCACTCTCACCAGGGGATAGATATCCCAAAACATACTTCAAACATTTTTAACATCCAATTCCAACAGCAGCAGGAATTTGACCATTCCTATAAAATACTAGATGTCTTAGGTTGAGCCTAAAGGAGATTCATAGCTTCCAGGGTGAGGTGGCTCCTGTTTGGCCAAGGGAAAGTCTCAGTAGCCCAGCCCAGCTGTGAGCTATTGGAAGCCACCATTCGCAGCAGCTGGCAGATCTATGCGTTAGGTAGAAAGGAGACCTAGGAGGGCATCGATAGCATTACAATAAATATCTTGATCACTTCAGTATGCAGATTTTTTTACTTTTTCAGTTTTTATCTAGGCTTTCCTTATTCCCTTGCTTTCCCCATTGCTAACATTTTTTTTTTTTGACCGCCTCAACAATTGAGGTGGTAGAAGGGGCTGAGAATGAGAATGGGGAAAGGAACATCCCCAACACACACACACAGCATCTCCAACACCATTCCTAGACCACTCAACTCACTGCTGCTCCAGTGTTATACCCAACTCAGGCTCTTTGCTAGAGACACCTTTCCATGACAAGCAGATGCCTAGGCAGAATCCTTTCAAGATTCCTCTCAACTTGCTGTGTCACCAAGTGTCCAATTGGGCCATGAGAAAGTTTGCACTTCTGCCTTTCCACAATCTAAATGTATAGGACACGTCTGAAGCCTTCTCACCTTGGTCTAATCTTCAGGGCAATATCCACGCATCTAGTTGGATTTTCCCAACTAGAGTCCGAGTCCAGCCTCTGGCTTCAGACTCCATAAGACACAGGCTGATCTCTCCCTAAAACATTCTTTGAACTTGGCTCTGTCCCCATGGTGACACAGAGATGGGTGGGTTTCTGTAGCTCAGCCAACCGTCATCCAGGATGAGATGTCAGGCTTTCCTGGCAACCACCACACTTTCTCTTAGGTCCCTCTTACATGGGATAGAGCTTAATCTGATCAGAGAATAAGCTGATTTATATCTGGGCTCTGCTTTGTAGGATTGGTCTATTTCTGGTCCGCCCTCACTCCTAGGATATAGGCCATTTGGGGCCTAATTAAAACCCTGGAGGGTTTGAGTCTCCCTCTCTGTATTCCAGATATTTCTCTTAGGTCCCTCTTACATGGCATAGAGTAGAGGGAGGCATTCCCTTGCCCTTAACAATTCTTATTCATTTGAAAATACAGAAAACCTAACTACAATAACTGAAAAGGTGTTTGACATATGAAGGACTAGGAATTTTCTAATGCCTTTTCAATCAGTCCCTGTTTTAAAAGGGTTTTTGTATTAAACACAATGGGGCAAGTTTGGGAAAACTTGTCTTTTGTTTCCACTGGAAGTTATGAAGCCTCAGGAATTTTGTGCTTGTATCTAACACAATTTGCCACAAGATGCTATGAATTATTAATTATGTGATACTAAAACATTATTTTTAAAACCTCCATGATTAACTTAATAGAATTTTCTTCCTTGGATAGAAAGGCTTTTCAAGTTTAGGAAGAACACATAGATTATAGGCTGTTACTATACAGTTGGCAACTCCTTCCTACTGAGTGACAGAATCAGCATTGAAAATAATTTCAATAATTTGACTTTAAAAATAATTTCATGTTATCAGACCACACTGGGCAGAGCTTTCTTCCATCTACACTTTCATGGGCCATGAAATCAGAATATTTCAAGCCACTATCACAATATCTGACTTTCAGGAAGCCAAGTATAATGTATATTCTTTCAAGACTCATAATTTCTCCTCTTAATTGATTCCTGATCATTTACTGAGTGTTTGACTCTGGGCTTGGTGCTGAATTACAAAACCAAGTAAAAAATGGTTACTTCCCTCAAGGAGCTTACAGACTAATGAAGGAGCCATAAATATGAGCAGATGATAAATACCCACCTGAGCAATGATGGAGATTTGTGCAGAGTGCCGTGGGAGCCCAAAACAAAGCAACCAGCCTGTCTAGGGCAGTCAAGAGGGCCTTCCAGAAGCTAGTGCTGAAGTTTGAGTTGTCTTAAAGGACAAGTAAAAATTAGCCAACGGATTCTCAGTTTTCTATCTTGGGGGACTGAATGAATATTGATGACATCAATGAAGATGAAAACTGTGTAAGCATGATTTAGAATGAAAGATCATATTAAACTTGAGATTGGTGGGCTTGTGCTATGGCCCAAAAAGCAAAGTGAGGTAATAAACATTTGGGTATGTAGGAATAAAACTCAGGGGAGATTTCTGCTAGAAATACAGGTTTTAGAGTCATCAACTTTTAGTTGGCATTGAAATACTGAGTAGATAAAATCATGAAGGAAGAACATATGGTATTTTTACATTGTCTGGTTCATAGATGTTTTTGAGACTGATGAAAAGAATGGACTCTCCTTCAAGAAAAATTTACACAGAAATTTTTGCATACACTTACAGCAAGTATATAGATTCCCTGAAGCTCATTCATGTCTAAGAAAAATACAATAGTAATAAGAAGGAAAGTGAATTGATGATCGAAACTTCCTGAGCTACAATAAAAAATATTGATGTCCAAGACAGTATGCAAAACAAAACTATCCAGACAAAGGAGACTCTGAAAAGTTGGGTTTCTGAAATGAAATACTTTGATTTTTATAACTATTAACTATGTACTACCTGCCTTTGGAACTAGTTCATTGTATAAAATACACTGCCACAAAAATCCAAAACCAGACGCAATTTAAAATACACATGTGAAATGCATTTGGATCCATTTATATCACAGCTCCAAAGAATATATTAAGCTAGAAGTAATAAGTTCCAGTTTGTCAGGATTTTTACAGCTCAAGAGAAATTGGCTTTCCTAAATCTTTCCCCTCCCTAGGTTGCCCGGAGCACTATGCTTCTGCTTCTGCTTCTGCTATAAAACTCATTTCTTTCCCTCATGTTCACAGGTCAGCTTTCCCCCTTCAAAATTTTAGTGTCTTAATAGAAAAGGACCAATTCATGTTTATCTTTGCCCACAGTGCTATCCCCCCACCCCTCAAGCCAGCCCCCCTCTCCACATGCCTATTACAATGCTTTGCACATGCATGATGAATGTTTGTGGGACTAACCAGAATTGTCACCCCAATCACAGAGTCTTCTAACTCTAGCAAAGCAGAAATCAGAAGTGTGGACATAATGGAAACCAAAGGATGCAATTGCCTCTTTCCAGGTAAGGTCTGATGCCTCTCATTTCTGCAGCAATTGACCAGAAGAAGCATCACAGTAAATAATATTAACCAGCTCAGGGTCTCCACACCACATTTGTCATGCTGATATTACATTGCATGGTATGAAATTAGAGAAAATGAAGGAAAAAAAAAAGATGTAAGATCCCAGAGGCAAAAGGATAGAGAGAATTCTCTTCTAATACCATATAAAAATTATTTCCTGGACAAAAGAAGACTATCATTTATGCAAGGCAAAGCCCAAAACCGGAGTTATTGCAAGAACAGGTAATCTCAGGGGTCATAAACCGAATCCTTTGCTCAACAGAAATTAAGACAGAAATCCAGAACACACATGCAAGAATTAAACCACAATTTAGTCTTGTTTGCTGTGTTACATTAAAACTAAGATCGGTTTTCTGTGTTCCTTTGTAACTAAGATTGGTGCAGATGGACGTTTGTAAACATTTCATATGAACCTGAAGGAAAGCCATTTTCTGACCTTTGCAGATTTACCGTCCCACCTCGTGTGAAACGGAGTAGAATGTCATTGATGTTTTCAGAAGAGTATCTGCTCTAGCCCCCTGTTGATGCTTTCATTACCTTACTCCAGTGAATCTTCACTTTCTGTTCACAAGTGAAGCACTTTTGTCTTCCATTCCTACACACGAAAGGTCTTAAGTCGATTGCAATACCAGACAAGGTGCTTTTTGTTTTTTGGCTTGTCTCTGTTTTTTGTTTAGGTTTGGTTTTATTGGTTGTCCATCTTGAACTATCTAAAGGGCACTGAAGCTCCGATGCCTCACAACTCAAAAACACAAGATAAAATAAAAAAGCTGATGGAGACCAGTTTCAAGCTAGCCTTTACTTCATGTGAGCCTTGTGAAGAAATGCATAGCCCAGAATAAGCTCTGGCTAGAACTATGGGTTGCCCAAACTATTTGTCTTTTCTATGGAACATAGGGTTTGTTCCTTTTCCCGGGTTAGCACATACACACTGTGGTAGCTCTGGAGAATACAAAGTATTATTTTGGTCTCTAACCAAAAAAAAAAAAATTCCCAACCAAGAAACCCATTTGTTCTAGACAAGGAAGGCAGCATAATGAACACGGCACAGTTACTCCTTGTTAGGCTGGATGTCTTGTGTTTTTATACTGAGTGAAGTGCTTGATTCAGATTTTGGAAGAAAATCAGGTATAAGACAAGAGAGAAAATAGCAAGACTAGAATAGTCAGTAAGAAAGGAGAAAAATGATAAATAGGACTCCAGTTGTGAGAGCTTACTCTGAGGATGGATATTCAACGGTTATGTTTAATTTTAGAAATTCAGACCTTTCCTGGAATGTTCCCCCATACTCCCTACTATGCTCTACCAATGACAAATTCATACCCATTCAAGCCTCAGCTCACACAATACTTCTTCTGGAAAGCTTCCCTAACACCATGAAAAGAATTCCCTTCTCTCTCCTTTGTCCTCTTTTCTCATTTAGCCAGTCTCTCCTGTAGAGAATGTCTCCCCCTGTGCTCTTAGAGCACCTTAAGGGCCCTAGATTATTCATCATTTTCTCCCAAGGCATGTATAGGTGATAAAAAATTTGCTTAATAAACATAGGTTGAATAAGTCTAAGTGACTAACATTTTTTAAAAACCAAGCTCCCAGATACTTAGACAGACAACTAAGAGAGCTCCACTCACCTTATGTCATGAAGACCCAGTCTGAAATTAGCAAAGCATGCCAGAACACAGCAGTTATGAAACCAACCTCTAAGAGTTATGAGAATAGAGACAATGCAGAGAAGAATTTTTATGAGAAAAAGAAGTAGAAAATAATTACCTATCATTTTTGGTTCATTTTCCAAAGGAAGTTTAGCAATGGCACAGTTTTTTCACCAGAAAAAAAAAAGAAAATATTTACCCTGAATTATCCCCATGTGCTATATAATTATATCCTGGGCAGAAATGTTGTACACCTACATCAGTTTTACAAATCATATGGGTAAGGATTGGAGGAATCTCCTCCTACTCAGAAATTGTTCAGTCCTGTTTATAAACAGACACTTAATACTAAAAAGGAT
>JAVSCE010001085.1:0-17301 GCA_032199065.1 Smutsia gigantea
AGCTCTTATTTTGAGATACATATTTTTTTTCATAGTGAAGAATTTCCATATTTACTAAGTTTTAAAAATCAGAATTATTTTATTTTTTTCATTTACCATGGTAATGTGACCATATAATACTATGACCTGTTAATATTATATTTTATATACCTGTATCATATTAATAATGTTCCAAGTATTAAACCATTTTGGGGTTTCAGAAACAAGTTCTCTTTGCCATGTGAATTAATCTTCTAACTATTTTTGATTTGTTAGTATTTTGTTTAAAAGTTTTATGTCATTGGTCATAAGTTAGACAAGTCAGTTTCCTTTCTGGAGGACCATCTTTGGTCCAGTTTTGGAAGGAGGCTGATGCTAACTTTGAACACTTAAATAATACAGCTTTTATTGCCCTACTCTGTGTACTGGAGCAGTTTAAATAGCATTTATATGTTTTCATTAATTTGGAAAGAAAGCACCTCTAAATAAAACAGATTCTGTGCCCCTTTTTGGAGGGAATATCTATATAATTTTTTTCTGTCTTCTGTGATTCAGTGTAGTCTAGTTCTTTATTTCTTACTGAGGCAATCTTGATAATTTATATTTTCTTGTATAAATAGCATTTAGATTTTCAAAATTCACTAGCAAAGATTTCTATATATCTCCGATATTTGTACTTGTGTGTCCCCACTCTTGTTTTTCTCTTTCTGGTGTGTGTTTAAAACATTTGTTACTATTTTAAAACCCTAGTTCTTGGTTATATTCATTGTTTCCTTTAAAAGTTTTAAAAAGTTTATTTATTTCTCCCTTTTCCTCCCTGCAGGTTGTTTTTTCTTTTCTCTAACTTCTAGTTCATTTACTTAAATTTATTTTTGTTTGATGATCAAGCATTTAGGTTTCGAATTTGCTCTTGATTACAACTTAATTCTGTATCCTTGCCCCTCCAGATTTTAACATTAAGACCTCTTTGGTATTTTCTAGTTTTCCTCTAACTGATATAGTTTTGGCATTATTATTTTTGACCCAATAATTATTTAGAAGAGTGTTGGCTGTATCTGTACTTAAAATTATTTTGGTTAAAATTTTTCTCATTACTTTCAAATTTTAATCAGTTTTATTCACAGACATGTGAAATACATGATTTAGAATTTTTTTTATGGCTTAATATCGGTCAGTTTTTGTTTTCATGGGAACTTGGAAAATAATATGTATCCCTTGTTGGCAACATAATTTAATATACATTGTTTGTTTAGGGTTATAAGTCCGTTTATTCAGTTTTCTGTATCCTTGTTTATTTTTTACCTTTTCTATCTTCCTAAAACTTAAAAAAAAAAATGTAATGGTCTTTCAGTTCTACTGTGATTCTGTCAAGCTCTCATTTAAAAAAATTTTCTATTTTAATGCAGTGTTATTTGGCACATAGAAGTTTATAACCTCCATATTCCTTTTATGTATGCCTTTTAAGAGTATAAAATAGTCATGTTTATTTCATTCAGTATCTTTTGCTCAGAATTCTTTTTTTATGTTATTTTGGTTTGAATTTGCTTAATATATTTTTACCTATTGTTTCTTATATAAACAGTTATATTTTGTTTGGCTCTTATCTTTTAATACATAATATTAACCTATTGAAACTTATCTTTATAACTCATAGTTTTTTTTTAATGCTGTTTTTTGCTTTATTGTTTTCTTTATCTGTTATTCTTTAAGGCACTTTAAAGTATAATGCAACACTCTTAGCTGTGGGAATCCAAAATATGTACATGAAAAAGTAGATAATGAGGCATGTTCTGCATTGGATTTTTCTGTCTTTCTCCATATGCCTTAAGTTTAGTAGAGATTCCTCCCAGATTTGGACAAGAACTTGTCTGTTGTGAGTTTTCTTTTTATTTCCATATATTTGTAAGTATTTAACTAGGAAGTTGGTTATAACTGTAGAAGAAGCTTACATCTACCATAGATGTATTTTTTTTTTTTTTATGAAACTCACTAGAGTTGTAAAGTTAATACAAAATAAAGGCAAATCTTAGTTTGTCTGAACATCAATAGAATTAGTAGAAGGAAGGGACCAGTACTGTAGTAAACTAGAATTAAGCATCGTAAGAAATTATAACTAGCTATTTGTTAATGTTATTGTCATCAGATTCATTTTGAATTCACTTCGGGGATGGTACTGATAACTAAAAATATCTACATTGGAAACATTTCCAGTTGTATTTGTTTAATTGCCATATGATTGAAATCAGGAAATAATATTAATTAGGAAAGTAGTTTATTGTATGCAGTTTTTTTCTCTTTTTTGTTTGGGACATTGGTTGGGGGAGTATTTTAAGTGTTGGGCTCTAGCAGATAGGCCCAAAAGAGGCCTTGTTCTCTGGTGATGTTCTCAAGAAGGGGCAGAATAACACTTTGCTTTCTTTCCTCAAATTGCCATTTTCTGGGGATTTTTTTTAGATGGTTCTCTTAAATACTTCTTTTGTCACAAAATAGTGGCCTTATTTGAGACTATTTTTGTGAATTTATGTCACCATATAATCCATCACTTGGTCACTCCCCCATTACTTCAAAGGCATTTGCTCAAATTACCACTAGATGGCAGTCTTGCATTTTAGTGACTTGGGCTTTCATCGCAAGCTCCGTCCCTGGTGCTCTGTACTCTTGTCCCTTTCTCTCTCTCGCTGCTGGCGTGTCTCCCAGATGTATGAGGAGTTTTAACCACCTTCTTACATAAACTGAGCATGTGTGGAACCAGGCAACAAACTAGAATTTTGGAGTCTGCTCTGTAGTATCCCCACCTTGCCCAGGTTAGTTAATTCCATAATTTGAGGTTGAGCTGAGCTGTCTCTTGACTAAGGAAGTCATCTTTGACTCTTCAAGCTAGGTTAGTCAAGTGTTCCTTGTAATTTTTTCCTTTTAGGTGTGCTTTAGTTTATTTCGTTTATGTGTGTGGCTGATTAATATCTTTCCTGTCCTTCCCCCACTTTACAAACGGAATTTATGAACAAATGGAGATTATCAGTCTAGAATTAGCTTCCTGATTTACTCACTGGGTTATAATCTGTTGCTATCATTATTTATTTTGATGTTCAAACTGCCCAAGATTTCACCAGTGGGATCCCTTTCATGCTGGCTTGTGTTTCATTTTGACATGTTCCTATTATTCTTTACGGTCATCTTTGCTTTTTGGCCCAAGATGCTCAAGGCTTACTTATCTTGCCTTCACTTGCCCCAGCCTGGAATTGATCATTTCTTCAAAGAGTCCTGGTTTGTTGTAGTGCAGAAGGCTTTTTTAAAAACCAAGATCTGTGTGTGTAGTATGCATATTGTTATTGGTCCTCTCAATGGACACAGCTAGGAACTATATGTGTGTACAGACAAATATTTATACAGAAATGTGCATTTGTAGTTATTTCTAAGTAAATACATGTATCTTTGTGTGTAGGTTATAAATATATACACACACCCATAATATCTCCCTGAGGTCACACTGGTATCTTCAGTTCCACAGGATTTAGTCTAGTTTTCTTTCCATATTTACAACTTCCTTCTCCAACATGGAGAATTTGGGCTTCCATTATCCTTAATATGTTTACTTATTTGATCAATTCTGGTGTATCTAACAATCTCCATGCTGCCTTTTTGGGCAGATGCCCTCCTTGCCCCATTCAGGGTTTGACACCTGAGTTAGCCTGTCTCCCCACCCGGTCACATGGTTGTCTTCTCATTTTGTTTATTCATTTTGTTTTTAATCTCCAATTTTATTCCAGGGTGACCAGAGAGTTCTGTTTGTAATTATTCTTTATGGACTTTATGTTTCCTTTTGATGACATAATATATGACCATTTTTTTGTGAATATTTCACATGCTCTTAGAAAAAGGTATATTCTCTATTGTTAAGATACAGTATTCAACATTTATACATAAAATTTGCCTTACTGATTTTGTTACTTTGATTTCTGTACATATTCTTAATATTTGCTAAGTTGATCTGTCTGTTCTTGTGCTGAGATTGTTTGTTAGAGTCTGCTATCAGTATGTTTCTATCTCTGTATCTCCAATAGTTTCTGCTTTATATAGGATGTTGGTCTCATCTGGTGCATAGATATTGGGTATTGTTTTATTTCAGTGTGAACTGTGACTTTATAAGTTCCTTCTTTGTCTCATTTAATATGTTTTGGCCTGAAATCTATTTTAATTACAGGATTTCAACCCCTGGCTTTATGGTTTCCATTTGCCTAGTATATCTTTGTCTTTTTTCTACTTATAGGTATTTTATAGTTTTTATATCTGTGTTCTAGTATTGCTGAAGGCTTGGAGCATGTGTGGTTTTGTTTATGCTACTTGTTTAATTTTTTTATTGATTGTTGGTGATCTATGTGGAGAGATTAGGATTCAAGTGGCTGCCATTATCCTTCAGACCAATAATCTGATCTTCTTAATGTAGTATAAATCTCTGCTGTAATACTAGCCATATTAGAAGCATGTATTTTCCTCCGTAAGTCAAAGTACAGATAGCATATGCAGCTTGTGATAGGTACATTCAGGTTATTTGAGCTCCATTTAAAACTTTTCTTGTCCCCCTCATCTGTTAAATAGGGTGTTAGCTTCAACTTGAAAATTTTGTGAATCTGTGACTCATCGTACTTTGATAAACCTTGTCTGTCTTTGTTCTACCCTTGTTATTGAGCAGTGTACTCAATACAACTTTGGCCTTTATTTGGATGTTACTAGAGGCCAGTGCCATCAGATAGATGGTGGCTTCACTGGGGTAATTTACTGTTTTGATTACCTAATCTAAATGATAAGATTGACAGTTCTTTGGCTAATGACTAAACCAATTGCTCAAATACAGCCTTTCTGTATCAGGTTGAATAGATTGTGGTTTATTTAGTCTGAGTTACCTCATTTGATTGATTCTTGCCGGGGCACCCTCTTTTTTTCAAATGGTTTTTATTGTAGTCAGAATTTTCAAATACAGCTCCTTTGTGGATTAGATTTAACTAATGTGGCTAGAATTAACTATCATTTAAAAAGCAAAAGAAGATTACATTGTCTTTTAAAAATTAGAACACTTAAGATAAATCTAACGTGCCCTTTGATGTCAACCTGAGACTTGCTCTACCTTACTATAGTTAACCATTATTATGGGTCTTGTATGCCGCGGAGGTTGCCGTTTCAGGTGGACATGGCTCATTGAGTCCTAGGAGGGAATAAGCAAGAGAGTGTGTGTGTATTATTTATATATACATAAATATGTATATATATATGTGTGTATATATATATTTTTTGGATGTTAACCCCTCATCAGATATATGATTTGCAAATATTTTCTCACATTTGGTAGGTTTTCTTTTCATTTTGTTGATGGTCACTTTTGCTATGCACAACGCAAGCTATTATGCAGCACAATGAGACAACCACATGGCACCCACAGAGGTAGACCAAAAGCTCCAAGAGGTACAACTTGACTGGAAGACAGTTATTGTGAGAATTTAAAATACCCCTTTCAGAGTTTGATGTACGAAAAAGAAAAACCATAATCAGTGACATAAGAGAATTTGAGTAATATAGTCGACAAGCTTGATTTGGGGATTCACTAGGATCCCATTTTGAAGACATTCTTGAGGATGTGCTCCAACCAGCTAAGAGTGAAATTTAAAATGTGAGATGGAAGAAATGGTGGAACTAATCTGAGATTCCACTCAAAAGAATTAACAGAATGAAAGCTGAGGAACATTCCTAGAAAGCGGTTCATCCAAATTAGAATTGGAACTTAGTGGGATCCTGGAATTTGCCTTAAAAAAATGAAATGGCTCTGAGAAATGATACAAGATATATAGCATATGATTATAAAACTGAGAAATACTAGTGATATGGGGGAAGAATGCCCATGTATCTTCTCTTATAGAAGAATAAAACAACAGAAAAACTGTGCAAAGATATCTTGTTACAAATACCACACAAAATGTTACATGAGTTGGAGTATTTGATGATGTGCATGAAAGAATCCGTTTGAACTAGACCCTGTCAATAGTTGTGTTCAGGGGCACGCATCTTGGCTGGCAATGAACTATATTTATGGCATTTTAATGTAAGTACTGTTGTTTTTCACTGCTCATAGTCTGCTTTATAGAAGAAACACAAAAAGGTGTCTCCTGTATGTTCATGAAACATTTAAAACTTTTTATATATTTAGTTACAGAGAAAACTTACTGGTGATTAGAAAGAACAACAACAGAGATTTTGTATATTTCATTGTCTGTGATTCAAAATCTTAGTAGAAATAAACAAAAAAATGGGTACTTGGAAATATGTAATATTCTTCCAGAAGAGAAGGTTTCAAACTGATGCTACAGATTATCTAGAGCTGTGCTTTCCGTAATGGTAATGACTTGTCATGTGTGGCTAATAAAAAATTTAAAATTCAGTTCTTCAGTGGTACTAAGCTCATTTGCTGTGCTTACTGGCTCTGTGTGGCTGGCAGCTGCCACATTGGTCAGTGAAGATGCAGAACATTTCCATTCTGGCACAAGGTTCAGTCGTAAAACTCTGATCTAGAAAGTACTGTAAACAGAAGCCTTTATAGACTTATGGTACATAGCTAAACTGGTATTTGGAGGAAATTGAAAGCCTTTATTAACTTGCATGATTTAAAATAAAGACAGAAAATAATTAAGTACTCAACTTTTGATACTAGAAATTAAGCCAAAAGGAAATAAGATAAAATTTTTAAATGCTGAAAATAATGAGATAAAAATAAAACATGTAAATGCCAAAACTGATAGAAGTAGAGATTCTGAAGACTATAACTTTTGAAAAAGAAATAAAAAGTGTATTTATTAGTAATCATCATATTGAGATAGCATTCCACTGAATTAATTTACCTTTTAAAAAGTAGATTGTACTTCTATTTATTCAAATAAATGAGGGACAACTTTTTAATATATTTTTCTGAAGCTAGTGTAGTCTTATACTGATACTTGGTAAAGGTGATTTTTTTTTAAAGACCAATTCTTAGATGCAAAAATCCTAAAATTCTAAAATTTTAGTTAATTTAATAATATAGTGATACTATAGCATCTCACTATGCTGATGGACAGTGACTGTAATGGGGTTGGTGCGGGGGAACTGATGAAGGGGGTAGTTTAATAACCATAATATTGCACATGTAATTGTAGATTAATGATACCAAAAAAAAATTTTTTTTAAGAAAAAAAGAAAAATAATCTGGTATTAACATAAAAAAAATATACTAGTAGAAGCATAGCATTTTCTTGGAATGCAAAGATAGTTCATAGTAGGAAACCTGTAAACATAGTTTATTGTATCAACAGATTAAAGGAGAAAATCCATGTTACTCTATTAGTAAATGCCGAAAAGGAACTTGATAAAATAAAACACTTAAGTGTTGTAAGAATTATGGAAGAAGCTGTTCCAGTTAGAGAAATAATCAATCATAGTGCCTACCACAGAGGGCTTTTGTGAGGATATAATGACTTAACACATGTAGGAATACTAAGAGCAGTGTCTGGCACATAGAAATTATTCAGTGTTAGCGTTTTTTATTATTTAAACATGATAAAGTTGATTTTCAAAAAATAGTGTGTCAAATGGCAAAATTTTTTGATTAAAATTATGAACAAACAAAACTGTTTGTTCTTTCACTATATTCAGAATTGTTTTTGAAGTGGTTTCCTTTCTCTGAATATAAGAACAGTAGAAAATGAAATGACTAATACAAATACTAAAAGAGGAAATAAATTGTTACACATGATATGACTTACATAACTAGAAAACCCAAAAGACTGCTAAACACTAATATAAATACTCAGATAAATTTAACAAAATGGTTCTGTAGCAAGAAACTGAAGAAAATGATTATATCTTTAAGTTAGAATTTAAGGAAAGTCAAACCAGATCTCAATCAAAATTGTCAGTCTTTCTAAAATTAATATAAAAATTTCATTAATTCCAGTTAGAAACCAAGTGTATTATTTTATGAAATTGTATAAGGCAATTTTAAAGTTCATGTGGAAAGTATATTTCTAAAACTACCCAAGAAAATATACCAATAATCTAATCCTATTTTTGTAAATAGTCTCTTCTTCTCCCTGCTATAAACATATTTATTTGGAGAAAGTTGGGGAAGAAAACAATCATGCCATTTTGATGGCATTTTTTTCCCCCTAAACCTCAGTGTAGAATGCATGGGAACTTACAGGAGTGATCATATATTATTTCTTTATATATTTCTTCACTCTTTTGTTTGTTGCAAGGAATTTATATTTCTTGTTATTTTTATTTGATCTAATATAGAGAAGATAATAGAAAAAGTTTATAAAGACTTTTCATTCATTGCAATTGTAATTAAACTGGAAATAAAGGTCTATCACTGATTGACTTAGGAGAGTTTAAAGAAGTATCTTAGATTTTTTTTTAACATATCAAAAAACAAATATAGATTTTTTAGCTCTGACAAGCAGTTGGTGGTTTCTACAATGGCAAAATTAATTTTTAACTCAAAAATTCTGAAAAAAATTTTCTTATTTTTCTCTCTCTGTCAAAGGTATGCAGCCACTCATGTATTCAGTTCAGGAAGCATTAAATGCCAGACCATGGTGGGTTCGTGTGGGGACTGACATTTGTTACTATAAGTAAGTATTCTAATGAATAATAGATTATCAGCTTATAGAAGGGGTTATCAATTTAAGTTTGTCTCAATTTAAAATAAAAAATTGAGTTATTTTGCATTACTTGAATTATGGTCATATACTTTAGTATTACTTCTAATAGTCCTTAAAAATTTGAAATCTACTTAAGGGTATATTTAGTGGAAATGTGTTTGTAGACAGACAGACTTAAATCCATATCTTGTCTCCACTGTTTAGATTGCTACGTGTTTTCAACCTTTTTAGCTTTAAAACTTGGGAAACTTCATTGAATAAAACTGAAATTAGAAACGCTAGGAAATAATTTGCAGTGGCTTTTTGTTGTTCTAATGATTTAAATATATTTCTTATCTTTTCTCTTCTGCATACAAATGTTTACCCCATTTTAATTTCCAAAATATTTTATTTGGAGATGTATTCCAGTTACATTGTATCCACTTACGCAATTCAACTTTGACTTCAAATAGATTATCTACTTACCAACTTAGAAACAAATGCTAGAAATAATTTGTTGCCTCAAAGGAATAATTGGATTACTCTTCAACTTCACATCTAAGTAATGTAGGACAATCATGTACTTTGCTTCCCATTTTTAATCTGTTTGTACACGGAATAGTTTCCGGATAACTTCCATTGTTGAGTGTACTTGACATCCCTGTTTTTTCTCTGTTACTAATTTTGATCTTGACATTTTGTTTAGTGGATTTTGACTTTTTATATTGTGCTTAACTAGTAGTGATGTTCCTTCTTTAGTTTTATCAGTCAGAGGAAGACTTCTAAAGTTAAACTGTTTATAACAGTTTATGACATAACTTTGGAAAAACCTAGGTCTTATGTGCTATTACTTTCTGGGAAAGAAATATCCTTTGGAATCAATCTCAGAGTTTTTTCCCCTACTTTTATTAGCATAATAAAAAGTAAATAAATGAGGAACAGAAATATAAGATTATATGTAATTCATCTGCACCTGAATAAATTTCATAATTCTTTTAATGCTGTGTGGATGTAAAAATGCTCTTACCATTTATCTCTTCCTCATAAAGCTGAAGAAAAGCAGTGATGATCTGGGCTGTACTTGCTTAGATTTTGGTGGAATGATTTAGAGTGTTAAAGGGTAAAATTGTTTTTCCATAAGTATTATTTCTTTCACACTTTGTTCCTTGTGCACATTAGAAATCATCAGTCAGTGAATGCTTTTCTTTTTCAGACTGTAAAGTGAGTAGTCATAGCGTGACAGGTTGTTGCTCGTGTTCTGTGAGAGGAGTGATGGCAAGGATTTTTGTTTGTTTAGTTTAATTTTTGTTTTCCTTTTGGCCACGTCCAGGTCTGGAACTGGTCAATTCAGTAAATATGTGTTAACTCCCTCTATGTAGGAAGCACTGCTCTAATTGTTTTCCTGAAGTCTGAAATTCAGGTAGTGAGGGTTAAAACCTGTTTTGCATTGTGCCTTAACTCTTCTCATCAGCCAAGTCTTACGATGCTCGTTTGTCTCATCTGTAAAATGAGAATAAAACTGCTTCCACCAGTATGAGGGAATATAACTTATAAACTGCCATATAGCCACAATGAGGTCGTATAAATACCTCTCCAATTAGATGTTAAACTTTTGGGGGAAAAGAGTTGGTAAGGACTAGTTTTGGAACTTATTTTTCGTTTTCCTCAGCCATAAGCACCTTGTCATCGAGTAATCTATTCAAGATGTAGTGGCCAAGTTAATGAAGACTATACTAGTTTGAAAATACCTGGAATATTTCGATGTGTGAATAAATCTCTAGGTAACAGCTTTTCTTCAGTTTTTAGTTTAACTAATACAAGGTGATTTGAAATGTTGGAATAAGGTTGATAGATTAAAGCATCTTTAGGTAATCATATGTCAGTGATTATTAGAGTCTGGAAAGTAATGTGTAGTTTTAAAAACTTTTCTATTTTGGAAATCTTCAGCATTTACAGAAGCAAGTAATAGGATAATGAAACTCCTATTTTATCACCCACTTTCAACAATTATCAACACATGGTTAATTTTGTTTTCGCTGTACTTTAACCTCTGCCTCTGCACTGAACTTATTAAAGCACTTTCAGATACCATGTTTATCCATAAATACTTCAAAGATCTTTGTCTTTTAGAGACTTTTAAAAACAATGTATTCACAAGACATTATCACACCTAAGAACATTCCTGAATATAAAATATCCGGTCAATGTTCAGATCTCCCAGTTGTCTCATGTTTTATAGTTTGTTTCAATCAGACCACCCAAGGAGCACACGTGCATTTGGTTTGTGTTATGTTCATTAAGTTTCTTTAAACCTGTAAGTTTCGCTTTTTTCTTATTACTTCTCCTTTATTTGTTGAAGAAACTGGGTCATTTGTCATGCAAGATATTCCCCATTTTGGATTTTGCTCATTGGATCCCTGTGGTGGTAAATTCTTCTATCTCACCAATTTCCTCTAAACTAGTAGTTCGATGCGGAAGCTTGATCAACTTAAGCTTTGGTTTTTGGTAAGAGCACTTAATACACGGTGCAGTGAATTCTTATGGCATCACATCAGGAGACACATCAAAGCTGCATTTTTTCTTTCTTTGTAACCTTAACATTGATCACTGAATTCAGGTATTGTCTCTGGTCTATCCCATGTAATGGCATCCATTAGCCTTTCATCTGATGGTTGTAGCAGCCTCTGATGGTAATCACCTAGATTTAACAATGTGTAATGGCTAAAAACGGGTGGGGTTCTAAAATTTTTATTGATGTGGAGAGTATTAGTTCCATTTAATTAATAAATCCAGAAGTGTGAAAAGTAATACTGGCTGATGGCAATTAACTGCTGCATTAGTAAGTACCAAGTTTTTTATAGAGTATTTAAGTAAAACTTTTTACAAACCATGGTTTTTATTTTTCTTTTTTTCCCCTGAAGTTCTGTTTAATAAAAATAACAAGGAAAATCAGAACTTTTGTGTGGATGAAATAAACAATGTTTTAATGTTTTTCTGTTGTAGAAATCACTTCTCAAGAAGTTCAGTTGCTGCAGGTGGGCAAAAGGGAAAATCCTACTATACCATTACATTTACTGTCAGTTTTCCACATAAGGATGATGTTTGCTACTTTGCTTATCACTATCCATATACGTATTCAACTTTACAGGTGAGGACTCATTAAGTGGTTTTATTGCGATTATTGTGTTATATGCATATGTGTCAAACAATTGAAGGAAAATTGCTTTAATTATTTTAATAAAATAAGAAAAAGGATCCAGTGCTTAAGATTTTAGAAAATAATGCAGTATTTGTTGAAAACAGTAAAGGGAGTAAAATGGGAATTTAGTCTTTATTTTTATTTAATAGAAATACTGAAGAAATTTGACATTATTTTTCTATCTTTCTGTAGGAATCTAATTCACTAAGATTCCATGATTTACAAATTTTAATAACTAGGTTAGATTTCCACTTGTTTAATGAGAAACATTTGTAACAGCAGAAAAATGTTCAAGTTTTTCTGTAGGGATTTCATTTCTTTCTTAGGCGCTTTATATGGAGTATTAAGAGTTGTGGGTTCTTTTGAGATTGTTTGGATATTTGCATTGTAAAAAAAAGAACTAGACAAATTAATTTAATTACTGTGGTAGATTAATTCTCAGAACAGAATGTCCTAATAATCAAGGGTAATGAAGGTATGATCAAATTACACAGTAAGAAATTGGAGCGCTATGATTAGAAACAAGCCACCAAGTTAAAGCTTTCCAGGGAAAATGAAAAAAAACAGTCCATAGCGCAGAAGTATTATCAAGACTGAGAACACAGAATGAGGCTCACGTTATTTTAATAAAGGTTATAACCTATAATGAAGGCATTATCTGTGCTGGACAGCATAGCATCAGAATATATGTGTTATTTAAAAGGGATATAATTTATTATTCTTTACTGACATTACCTTTTTAATATAATTTGAATTCCCCTACTTTCTTCCGTCCCATGGAACTGCCATGTATTTTTCCAGGCATTACCATGGTTTCTCACTTGGACTTCTGCCAACCTCTTTCTAACTGCTGTCCTAGAATTCACTCTCAGTCTCTTTCCTCTTCATCAGTCTTTTAAATTTTATTTTTATTTATTTATTTATTTATTTTATTTTTTTATAATTTATTTAGCTATCATTATTCTACAATTACATGTGCAATATTATGGTTATTAAACTACCCCCTTCATCAGGTCCCCACCAGCAACCCCATTACAGTCACTGTCCATCAGCGTAGTGAGATGCTATAGAATTACTACTTGTCTTCTCTGAGTTGTACAGCCCTCCCTGTGCCCCCCTAACATTACATCTGCTAATCGTAATGCCCCTTTTTCCCTCTTATCCCTCCCTTCCCACCCATTTTCCCCAGTCCCTTTCCCTTTGGTAACTATTAGTCCGTTCTTGGGTTGTGTGAGTCTGCTGCTGTTTTGTTCCTTCAGTTTTTTTCTTTGTTCTTATACTCCACATATGAGTGAAATCATTTGATACTTCTCTTTTTCGGCTTGGCTTATTTCACTGAGCATAATACCCTCTAGCTCCATCCATGTTGTTGCAAATGGTAGGATTTGTTTTCTTCTTATGGCTGAATAATATTCCATTGTGTATATGTACCACCTCTTCTTTATCCATTCATCTACTGATGGACACTTAGGTTGCTTCCATTTCTTGGCTATTGTAAATAGTGCTGCGATAAACATAGGGGTGCATATGTCTTTTTCAAACTGGGCAGCTGCAGTCTTAGGGTAAATTCCTAGGAGTGGAATTCCTGGGTCAAATGGTATTTCTATTTTGAGTTTTTTGAGGAACCTCCATACTGCTTTCCACAATGGTTGAAATAATTTACATTCCCACCAGCAGTGTAGGAGGGTTCCTTTTTCTCCACATCCTTGCCAACATTTGTTGTTGTTTGTGTTTTGGATGTTGGCCATCCTCACTGGTGTGAGGTGATATCTCATTGTGGTTTTAACCTGCATTTCTCTGATGATTAGCGATGTGGAGCATCTTTTCATGTGCCTGTTGGCCATCTGAATTTCTTCTTTGGAGAAGTGTCTATTCATGTCCTCTGCCCATTTCTTAATTGGATTATTTGCTTTCTGTTTGTTAAGGTGCATGAGTTCTTTATATATTTTGGATGTCAACCCTTTATCAGATACGTTTTTTATGAATATATTCTCCCATACTGTAGGATGTCTTTTTGTTCTACTGATGGTGTCCTTTGCTGTACAGAAGCTTTTCAGCTTGATATAGTCCCACTTGTTCATTTTTGCTTTTGCTTCCCTTGCCCGGGGAGATATGTTCATGAAGAAGTTGCTCATGTTTATGTCCAAGAGATTTTTGCCTATGTTTTTTTCTAAGAGTTTTATGGTTTCATGACTTACATTCAGGTCTTTGATCCACCTTGAGTTTACCTTTGTGTATGGGGCTAGACAGTAGTCCAGTTTCATTCTCTTACATGTAGCTGTCCAGTTTTTCCAACACCAGCTGCTGAAGAGGCTGTCATCTCCCCCATTGTATATCCAAGGCTCCTTTATCAAATATTAATTGACTGTATATGTTTGGGTCAATGTTTGGATTTTCTATTCTGTTCCACTGGTCTGTGGGTCTGTTTTTGTGCCAGTACCAAATTGTCTTCATTACTGTGGCTTTGTAGTAGAGCTTGAAGTCAGGGAGTGTAATTCCCCTTGTCTTATTCCTCCTTCTCAGGATTGGTTTGGCTATTCGGGGTCTTTTGTGGTTCCATATGAATTTTAGAATTATGTGTTCCAGTTCATTGAAGAAAGCTGTTGGTAGTTTGATAGGGATTGCGTTGAATCTGTAGATTGCTTTAGGTAATATAACCATTTTGACAATATTTATTCTTCCTAGCCAAGAACATGGGATGCATTTCCATTTGTTAGTGTCCTCTTTAATTTCTCTTAGGAGTGTCTTGTAGTTTTCAGAGTACAGGTCTTTTACTTCCTTCGTTAGGTTTATTCCTAGGTATTTTATTCTTTTTGATGCAGTTGTGAATGGCATTGTTTTTCTGATATCTCTTTCTGTTAGTTCATCGTTAGTGTATAGGAAAGCAACAGATTTCTGTGTGTTAATTTTGTATCCTACAACTTTGCTGAATTCAGATATTAGTTCTAATAGTTTTGGAGTGGAGTCTCTGTGCTTTTTTATATACAATATCATGTCATCTGCAAATAGTGACAATTTGACTTCTTTACCAATCAGGATGCCTTGTATTTCTTTGTTTTGTCTGATTGCCATGGCTAGGACCTCCAGTACTATGTTGAATAACAGTGGAGAGAGTGGGCATCCCTGTCTTGTTCCAGATCTTAGATGAAAAGCTTTCAGCTTCTCACTGTTAAGTATGATGTTAGCTGTGGGTTTGTCATATATGGCCTTTACGATGTTGGGGTACTTGCTGTCTATACCCATTTTGTTGAGAGTTTTAATCATGAATGGATGCTGAATTTTGTCAAATGCTTTTTCAGCATCTAAGGAGATGATCATGTGGTTTTTGTTCTTCTTTCTGTTGTTGTGGTGGATGATGTTGATGGATTTTCAAATGTTGTATCATCCTTGCATCCCTGGGATGAATCCCACTTGATCATGGTGTATGATCCTCTTGATGTATTTTTGGATTAGGTTTGCTAATATTTTGTTGAGTATTTTTGCATCTGCATTCATCAGGGATATTGGTCTGTAGTTTTCTTTTTTTTTTTTTTAAGTATAATTTATTTTATTATCATTAATTTACAATTACATGTGCAATATTACGATTATTAAACTACCCCTTCATCAGGTCCCCCCCACCAACCCCATTACAGTCACTGTCCATCAGCGTAGTGAGATGCTATAGAATCACTACTTGTCTTCTCTGAGTTGTACTGCCCTCCCCGTGCCCCCCCAACATTACATCTGCTAATCGTAATGCCCCTTTTTCCCTCTTATCCCTCCCTTCCCGCCCATTTTCCCCAGTCCCTTTCCCTTTGGTAACTATTAGTCCGTTCTTGGGTTCTGTGAGTCTGCTGCTGTTTTGTTCCTTCAGTTTTTTTCTTTGTTCTTATACTCCACATATGAGTGAAATCATTTGATACTTGTCTTTTTCGGCTTGGCTTGTTTCACTGAGCATAATACCCTCTAGCTCCATCCATGTTGTTGCAAATGGTAGGATTTGTTTTCTTCTTATGGCTGAATAATATTCCATTGTGTATATGTACCACATCTTCTTTATCCATTCATCTACTGATGGACACTTAGGTTGCTTCCATTTCTTGGCTATTGTAAATAGTGCTGCGATAAACATAGGGGTGCATCTGTCCTTTTCAAATTGGGCTGCTGCATTCTTAGGGTAAATTCCTAGGAGTGGAATTCCTGGGTCAAATGGTATTTCTATTTTGAGTTTTTTGAGGAACCTCCATACTGCTTTCCACAATGGTTGAACTAATTTGCAGTCCCACCAGCAGTGTAGGAGGGTTCCTTTTCTCCACATCCTCGCCAACATTTGTTGTTGTTTGTGTTTTGGATGTTGGCCATCCTCACTGGTGTGAGGTGATATCTCATTGTGGTTTTAATCTGCATTTCTCTGATGATTAGCGATGTGGAGCATCTTTTCATGTGCCTGTTGGCCATCTGAATTTCTTCTTTAGAGAAGTATCTATTCATGTCCTCTGCCCATTTCTTAATTGGATTATTTGCTTTCTGTTTGTTATGGTGCATGAATTCTTTATATATTTTGATGTCAACCCTTTATCAGATATGTTTTTTATGAATATATTCTCCCATAATGTAGGATGTCTTTTTGTTCTACTGATGGTGTCCTTTGCTGTACAGAAGCTTTTCAGCTTGATATAGTCCCACTTGTTCATTTTTGCTTTTGTTTCCCTTGCCCGGGGAGATATGTTCATGAAGAAGTTGCTCATGTTTATGTCCAAGAGATTTTTGCCTATGTTTTTTTCTAAGAGTTTTATGGTTTCATGACTTACATTCAGGTCTTTGATCCACCTTGAGTTTACCTTTGTGTATGGGGCTAGACAGTAGTCCAGTTTCATTCTCTTACATGTAGCTGTCCAGTTTTTCCAACACCAGCTGCTGAAGAGGCTGTCATCTCCCCATTGTATATCCAAGGCACTTTTATCAAATATTAATTGACTGTATATGTTTGGGTTAATGTTTGGATTTTCTATTCTGTTCCACTGGTCTGTTGGTCTGTTTTTGTGCCAATACCAAATTGTCTTGATTACTGTGGCTTTGTAGTAGAGCTTGAAGTCAGGGAGCGTAATTCCCCCTGTTTTATTCCTCCTTCTCAGGATTGCTTTGGCTATTCGGGGTCTTTTGTAGTTCCATATGAATTTTAGAATTATTTGTTCCAGTTCATTGAAGAAAGCTGTTGGTAGTTTGATAGGGATTGTGTTGAATCTGTAGATTGTTTTAGGTAGTATAGCCATTTTGACAATATTTATTCTTCCTAGCCAAGAGCATGGGATGCATTTCCATTTGTTAGTGTCCTCTTTAATTTCTCTTAGAGTGTCTTGTAGTTTTCAGAGTACAGGTCTTTCACTTCCTTCATTAGGTTTATTCCTAGGTATTTTATTCTTTTTGATGCAATTGTGAATGGAATTGTTTTTTCTGATTTTCTTTCTGTTAGTTCAT
>JAVSCE010001086.1:600000-785000 GCA_032199065.1 Smutsia gigantea
TTGATCATAGTATGTTTCCACTAAGAAGATCCATGCAATAAGTTGCCATTGGTAATTGGTTATTTCTTCTGAATTTTCAGCCTCGGTGCAGTGACTCAAAATTTTATGGTTCATACAATTCCCATCACATAGACCTCTTCCTAGCTCATGCCACTCTTCTGATTGATTATTCCAGGAGTGGCATGAGAAGCAGCCAAATGTGTTAGTCAGTAATTGCAAGAGAAGAGAACTCAGTATCAACAGGACTCAGACTCACACAGGTAGTTCTGGCAGGCACTCTCTAGTATCCTAACATTCCTGACGTCTAGGCTAAAACAATAATCACCCACATGCTACCACAGTCTCATCAAAAAACAAAAACAAAAACAAACCGTACATATTGTTATGCGGTTAGCCATCAACAATACCTAGTTTTAGCTCCCTGAATCTTGGTCTTCTGGTATAATGATCTCCTTTCCCTTTGTTGCCTATAGCGTTCTTTACTACTGTTTTACTTATTCTACTGAACACTCCTCTACATCTGGTTTGGAAATCAGCAGAAAACGGATGAAAAAGGAAAAAAAAAGTCTTAATTGTTAATTTTTTGAGGATGTAGAACTATGAAAATGGGGAGTTTCAGAATCAGTTCTTATCTCTGATAAGTAAAGGGAGTAAAGATGTAAAAATAGACATAAAATGATCTTAAAAATATTAGTATTGACATGATACTATCCAATATTTATTTAGGCTTAAGCATCAATGAACTTAAAGTCAGGTGATGTGGCTCAAAAGTATATAGAGATGCAGGCTATTCAAGATGGGAGAAGAAGAATCTTTCGTGACTAATCTAAGAAATGGCACTAAAAGGTTGCTGTCATAATTAGAAGGAAGACATATGCTCTGTGTTTGTTAAAAAAAAAATGAAGTGAGGAAGCAAGGCATTAAGTACAGCAAGTGTGAAGATCTTGAGGCTGGAGGAAGCTCAGGGTATCTGAAGAGTGGAAAAGGACCCAGGGTGGCTGGATGTTGAGAACGAGTGTGTAACAACTTCAGGCTTAGAAATACATTCTATAACTTTCCAAAAAAAAAGGAAAATTAAGTAATCTGGGAAGGCTTCATTAATAAATAGAAGTGAAGAAGATAAGAAAAAGCAAAGAGAGAAAGGTGGCAAAGAGAAAAAAAAGTGGTAGTAATAATTATCTAAGTTATTATAAATGCAAATATATCCATCAATTACAAGATGGATTATCAATTGGATTAAAAACAAAAACACAATATCCATCAAATGCTGCTTGTTTAAAACAGTCCATAAGAAACAGATGAAATAAAGGGATGAAAAAGTGTAGTCTTGCAATTACTCACCAAAAGAAAGCTAGTGTGCCATGTATACTATACAAATGAGAACATAACTAAATATACTTAGGAGGGATAGATTGATTTGGTAAATCAAATTTGATACAATGATCAAATGATTAATAGATACTTGGTCATTTAAGAATATCAGTGATACAATTTGGTCACTTTGTAATAGTCACCAGTTCACTACTTATATTCCTGGAAAATATTATTAATGCAGCTATTTATAAACTTCTGAAGGACTATAAAAATGATTTTCATATTCAAGTAAATTAAATGCAAAAAATATTAAAAAGGGATGTTACAAAACAATAAAAGGAAAAATCTTTTTAAAAATATTGTATAATCATAAACTTATAGGTACCCTAAAATATAGTCCCAAAATACATAAATCAAAAACAGAAATCTGGGGAAAAAGAAATCTATAAATACAATGAGAGACTTCTAGATGCCTCTTTCATACATCAATATATCAAAAATACAAAAAATTATGAAGGCTACAGAGTATATTATATCAACAGTAATTATTGTTCATTAACTCTATGATCTTTTTCCCAACAATTTGGAAACATTATCTTATTTATTTTTTATTTTATATCAGGAAGAAAAGATCTCACATCCTTATTTTCCAAATGGGGAACAAAAGCTAGAATGTGCTAACAAAAGTCATGAAGACCGCTGTTTGAAACTTAAGTTTTCTGATTCACAACTTTCTGGACTCCTTTTCTGTATATCTGCTTCATCTACAGTCCTTAGGTATTTTCCCCTGATGTTGTAAGGGGAAGGATGCTGATGTAAATTAACTCTGCTCCCTATATTCTGGTTCTATGTGACAATGTGCAAGTCATATACTTTCTCTGAGATTGTTTTCTTAAGCATCAAATGCAAGGTTTAGGTTCAATAATTTCTGCAGTCTTATTTCTATAGTTCTTCTCCTCCCCCCCCCCCCCACCTCCCGGCCACTTCTCCCCAGTCTCTGGATAAGAGCTTCAGAGTTTGATGACTTTTGTTTTCCCAGATTCTCTCGAAGAAAAATGTTTTCACACCATTTCACCCTTCCAACTAGCAATTACATCTAATGCCTCTTGAAATGCTAGGGCCTGTAATAGTGGCCCTATAAGGAAGGAACCATTACTATCTTCATTTTTTATAAGAGGAAAAACGACTTCACCAAGGTGAAATAGCTCGCTTTAATCATAAATATAGCCAGAGAGTGGCTGAACTAGTTCAGGTCCCAGGTGTGTCTGATACCACAGTCATGACCTTCAATTCCTATGCTTAGAAAAGGCCACACATTGACCACATTGCAGCAGAGCTGTTTCCCATGTCATATTCGCCGTCCAGATGAATTCTTGATTATCCACACAGTAATGGGGTCCCGAAGAAGATGGCTGCTTCAAAACGATGCAGAAGACCAACTGCAAACTTACCCACATAATTTGACTTGAGTCTGTCCCTTAAACAACATGAACAGAGTTGCCAAGCGGTTGGCAAAATTAGCTGGTTGGCATTTCAGTTCTTTTTCCTGCTTGCTTGTCTGTCCAAGGCTGTGATACCAGCGATGGTTTGCAAAGCGATGGAACAGGAAGGAGAGAATAGACGAGGGCCTGAAGTATTCAGTCTTGACCACCGAAACTTGTGAAATCATAACTCCCCTCCTTCCCCCTCCCAATCACTCAAGGCCAGTGAGGATGGGGGACCCTTCATCCTAACACCTCTGGCAAGGATCAGAAAGGAAGTTTCCCAGGACTCAGGGACTGCAGGGGTAAGGAATGAAAATCTCATCACTGAGCTAGGATAGTTAATGTTTATGGTCCCTTCCAGGTGGTTGCTAGACTTTTTGGTAGCTTTGTGTAAATTACAAAGACATCCTCCCAACTATAAATTAGAAAAAGCAAGCCCCCAATCTCAGAAGTCAAAGTCCTGTATCATGGTCAGAGAAGCCACAAGGCTGTGTGAAACAAAGCTTATGTTAAACAAAATGTCCTCTTTCTTTCGGGAGTCATCAGAGCCCAGGTAAATATCAGTCTCCAAAACTCCCAGGCATCTTTGTGCAGTACACAAACTGTACACCTGTATGTGGCGGCCCTGATTCCATCCCAAGCTGAGAGCTTACGAATTTATCCTTTTGGTTCAGAAAATGCAGGTTCAGAAATGGCCTGAATTATTAGCTTCCTTTAGCGAGGTATGATCACTGAGTTTTAATTTGTCTTTCTAATTGTCAGAGCAGTCACAACTACCACCACTATTTATGGAGTACCAAATACATGTTAGGCACCTTCCTAGGGAATTCACAGAGATGATGAAATGAACCAGTCTGTGGAACTGAGTTTTTAGTGCCATCCATCTGGCTGTTGATGAGGTTCTGTCCCAAATCTCCTTTTTATTGTGCATAATTAATACTGAGCAAATTCTTTCTGACAGAACTTGGCCAAAAGGCTCAGTTACTTCATGAGGCAGCCATGGAACTTTAGGAAGACGCCATGATTAGTAGGAGAGGATGCTTATCTTCGTACCTGCTAAAGAGCAACTTCATTCATTCATTCATTCATCACTTTATTGAAGTATTTGAAATATAATAATCTATGCATATTCAAAGTATGCAATTTGATAAATTTTGACATATATGTGTATATGTATATATATTATACATGCACAAAATCATCAGCCTAATCAAGAAAGTGGAAATACCTATTACCTTCAAAAGTTTCCTTTGCCCTTTTGTCATTCCTCTTATTCTCTTTCCCCTGTCCCCAGGTAACCTGATCTGCTGTTTATCACTCTAGATCAGTTAGAATTTTCTAGAGTTTTATGTAAATAGAATCATTCAGGATGTACTTTTTTGGTCTGGCTTCTTTCAGTCAGAATAATGATTGTGAGATTCATTCATGTTGCTGCATATATCGAGAGTGCATTCTTTTAATTGCAGAGTAGTATTCTACCATATGGACATAATTTTTTATCCATTCATTCATTGCTGGACATTTGGGATGCTTCCAATTTGGGGCTATTAAAATGAAAGCTAAATGCAGCCATTTTTAAGGCTCCATACTTGAAGTACTGTCTCACTCAAGCCTCACAACCATACTATAGTTAGAGAACAATACTCTTGTTTTTCAGATATTGAAACGAAAGCTCACAGAGGTAGATTAAGTTGGCCAATGTTCAAGAGCAGCACAGCTACGACTGAACACAGAAGTTAGTATCAAGGCTTATACCCTGAGCTCAGGAGAAAAGGTACTTAAAATATAGAAGCCACAAGAGACTAGTACAAAGCCTGAAGTCTGTGTTGCTCTTTCACAAAGAAGGATTGTCTACATCTGCCTGGGAATAAGAATGTGCCACATAAAGCCAATGTCAAGATGTGCTGGCAAGCTCTAGCTTTTATGCTGGACCTGGAAAATGGCTACACTGAAATCATAGCTAGACTAAGGTCTGCACATAATGGGTAAGTGATAAATAACTGTCAAATGAATAAATGGCTGAGTGCACAAGGGAATGAATGAATGTATAGACAGATGGATGGATAGGTGGAGGAAGTTGTTACTAGTTGGCTTGATGACAGATTCGTCTGTCCATCCCATGAAACTAGTCCAAATATCTCATGAGTCCTCAGGCAGAGGAGATCATCCTGATAGTAAATCAGCTGCCACGCCAGCCCACAGTGTAGGCTGCTTGGTCAGCAGGAAGGATGTGCAGCTGTGAACTCAGGCAGGAAGTCCAAGTCTGGGGGCCCACTCCCAAGCCTGAGGATCTCAGAATGCATTTACTGTAAAGCTTGGGGCCATTTGTCCTGAAAGCTGGGAATTCCAATGGCAGGTATCCCTTCCTGCCTTTGCAAACGAGCCTTGGCTTCTCTGGGCCCCACATTCTGCATGCGAGCCTTGACAAGGACCTGCCGGTGGAATCTGGCCCCAGGGCTGCTGACTTCATCTGGCAGAGGCCCTCAAGCCTGAACCCAGGTTCCAGTCCCTTCTCTGACAGCTGCGTTGAAAACAAGTTCATTAACAGGCAGTGTTCCTGAACGCTGCACACATGGGCATGTTGCCCATTGACATCTGATGACATCAGTGCATGTCTGCGGCCAAGATAAACAGGGCATCATTTGTGTGATGGGTTTCCTGAGAACCCTTCAGGAGATCGCTTGGGGGCCTCCTCCCACCTCCTAACCTCCCTTATCCACTCATCTGTCACAGTGCACTGAAAACAGACAGTGAACGCAAACTCAGGAGAGGCAGCTTAGAAGAAACTCAATCCAATCCAGTGGGAGAGGCATACATCTCTCTGCAGTCATGAAATTCCATTTTGAGCTCAGCATGTGCTGATGGAGTAATGAAATGAAGATGACACTGCAAACGGCTGGTGAGTCTAATGATGGTTTTCGTGTGGGTTTTAGATTGTGCATTCCCTCCCTATGAACCAGAACCACCCAGCAGGCCTGGAGAGACAAACTACTTTGTCATTCTTTTTTCCCTTCCCCCACACTGGCCAGCCACCGTCGGTGTTCCTCTTGGTATAAAAAGCTTCTCACATACAAAGAACAAACTGTCAGTGGCCTAAAAGGGAATGGAAAAGCTGGGTGTCTGCTGGTACTGTGGCCCCAGCCCAGTGGAGACTCACAGCTGAGAATTCATAGTTCGACAATAACAGGGACTGGAGCATCTTCTGAGGTACCAGGCCAAGGAGAGGGCTCAGAAGCCGGACCAGTGAAAGGATTTTGAAAGCATCCTGAATTCTCTTTTAACAAACAGCCTTGTACTTAGGCCACTGTCAGGGAATGCCAGTCAGGGGCAAGATACTGGGGATGGTAGGGGATGGCTTCTGGGAACCACCCTGCCGTTGCCCATCAACAAATCTGCTTCAGTGTCTTGAAGACCTGAATAAAGATGGTGGTGATGACACCAGTTACCATTTCACGAGGACCTATTATGGGTCAGCACCTCTCAGGCTCTTTACGCAATAATTCATTTAGTCTTCACAGCTACTTCTGACTCGGGCATAAGACTTTTCATTTTACAGACACAACAACTCAAGCTCCGGGCATCCAAGGTCCTACACTGACTGTGTCTCCAGCACTGCGGTGTTTCCATTACCCCACAGGAGGGGTTCTCAAACTTTGGCATAGGAACACCCAAAGGCCCTGTTCAGATCGCTGGGCTCCACCTCCACACTTCTGGTTTAGTAGGTCTGGGGGAGAGCTTGAACAATCTGCATTTTTTAATAAGTTCCCAAGTAATAGTAATGCTCCTGGTGTGGAAACCATACTTTGAAAACCTCCATCATTCCAAGTAACAACTCAGCTCAAACGCCACCTCCTCGGAGAGGCTTTCATTGACCACACCATTCAAAGCAGATTCTTTAAATCCAGCACATAACAGCTGAAATCAGGCCCCCTGCCTGTTCATGCAAATAAAGTTTTATTGACACATGGCCATACCCCCAGATTTACCTATCGTCTATGACAACTTCCGCACTACAGCATCAGAGTTGGATATTTGTGCAGAAACTGTCTGTCCTGCAAAGCCTAAACTATTTGTTATCTGGTTCTTTACAGAAAAAGTTTGCCAATGCTGGCTCTAAATCAAATTGCCCCATTTTATTGCTTTCCCAGCATTCCTTACTCCCTGAAAGTGTCCTGTTCATTCCATTGTTAATTTGCCTGCATCGTCCACATCCTTGTGGACAATCTGTATTTTGTATGAGGGAGGGATACTTTTTTGTTTCTTTTGTGGTTGCCTCTCAGTTTCTGGAAAAGTGCCTGGTATATAGCTGGTGCTCCATAAATATCTGCTGAATGAAAGAGTATCACTGTTGAGTGCCCAGGTGTGTGACACTGTACAAGGGACTTGAGGGCCACTGGAGGAAGTACAGGAAATATTTTTACCATGTGGGCTCCCAGCCAGGATGAAAGGCTGAGACGATGCAGAGACAGAGATTGTCTATGGGGAGAACCAGCCTTTCAAGGTAGGGCTGTGCTTCCTGCAGCGATGTGGAAACTGGAAGTGGGGAAAAGAGCAATTCCTTGGTCACCAGGGTCAACCCGAGATTCAGAGACATGTCCATCCCTAAAAATGAAAGAGCCTGTGTGACACATGCTGCTCCCTCTTCCAAAATACACCACGCTGGCTGACTTGGATCTGATATCCTGGGTGGACTGTCATGGAAGAGAGAGGGGTGGAGGAGGAGGAGCCCAAATGGCCCCTGGGGCTGGACAGATGGCCAGTATGAATCCTGGCTCTGCCCCTGATTAGCTGTGCCACCCCCATCAAGTTTCTGATCCTCTCTGAGCTGTAAAATATTCATTGGAAAAATGAAGAATCCTGTACAAAGATTAAATGTGATTGTGCATTCAAGTTACTTTTATTTATTAAATAACTAATACAGGTAAGGCATTATTTTAGGTACCACACGTGTAGTGGTAGACTGCACGATGTATGTCTCCCTCCAATAGGCTCACACTTTAGAAGGTAAGACATCTAACCAAAGGGGTTGATGTAAATGTCTATGTAATATCTGCTGCGCACTCGGGCAAGGGGAAGCTAGTCACCTCTGAGTGGGGGCGCGTTGTTGCCCTGTCTTCACCAGCAGGCAGAAACACCCAGTGGTGGCTGGGGGGCTCCCTCCCCAGGGACAAGCATCGCAGTGGGATTTCCCAGCCTTTGTGTCCATGAAGCCCCGGCAGGGGCCCCTCCGTGTCTCCCCAAATGGCCCCACAGCCCTCTCCCAAATTCTTCATGCAAATACCAGGTTGGTACTGATTTCATTTCACTCTGAGCCTCACACAAATGACTGCTTTCCCTTTGGCAACAAGCCAGACCTTGGCAGGGCAAGTTTCCTCATCTCATTCAGTAGCAGCTCAAACGTCACCTCCCCAGAGGGCCTCTCCCTGACCCATCTCCTAAATTTGCCTGTCTCGCCAACACTCCGGGCCCACATCTACTACCACAGAAGCTGCTATATTTTCTTCATAGTACAGATTAGAGGAGACGCAACTTGTAAAACACTTAGGGTAATGCCTGGCCAATGTAAGACTTTGCTAAGTGTTTGTATCAGTATTAATATTATTCTCTTATTATCTCAATCTTGAATTTTCTTGATCATTTGTTTACTGATTTATGTCTCAACACACCCCCTCTTACAATTAGCATAGGAGAAACCATAATTATTTTTACTGTTTTATCCCCAGGACCTAGAACAGTGTGTGACACAGAGTAGGTACACACTAGATATCTGGTAATAAGGGAATGAAAGAACGAATGAAAAGAGCCTAATCACCATGCCTTCCCCACACAGTCCTCCAGCATCCTTTCTGATTCATTCCCTGTGCTCTCCTTAGGGGGACACAGTCCAATGCAATGCTGCCAAGAAACCCACTCATCAGAGGCAGGCCCTCAGGAGGTTCCGAAGGCCAGAGCAGGGAGCCAGGCTGCTGGCATGGTGCCCTGTTGATCTCCAAAAGTGGGTTTGTAGGGTATCCTTTGTGGGAAGACTTTCTTTGCACCCCAAGTGGCCTCCAGAGAATGCCCTAGGGACTCGCTCCTCACAGGCCCGGGGACAGTGACATTGCAGGAGATCTCGGGCACCGAGCAAGGTGGGTGGCAGAGCTCATTTCTTTAGCAGACAACCCTGAAGCCTGCTTGGGGCACCAAAGAACTCAGACTCGGGTGGCTCCATCTGGGCCCCTGTCCAAGTTGCTCCAGCTCAGGGGAGTCAGAACTTCACCAGAAAGAAGCTGCACTTTTACAACTATCCCACAGCAGACAACCGGAACAGAAAGGCTCCCGTATCTGCAGAATTCAGAATGATTTTATTCAAGGCCTTTGGGAAGACTGAGATGGAAGCCAGGATGCCCGTTACCTCTGTGCTTAACCCCCACTCTTCCACTCCCACGCAACAATTCCTCCACCCTGGACAGCCAAACGTCCCTCCTCCCCCTCCTGCCTGCTCCAGGCAACAGCCATCAGGTCACTTACTACAGCTTCACACGAGGGTGGCAAAGAAACAACCATTTTATCGAGCAACTTCTGTGTGCAGACTCTACACTACCTTTCGACATGCTCCCTAAGAGTATCAGCTCCCAGTCGGGGCGTCTGAGATTGAATCCATCTCTGCTGCTCAGCTCTGTGATCTAGGGCATGTTATTTAGAGTTATTTAACTTCTCTGAACTTTGCTTCACTCATCTCTCAAACAGAGACAGGAATAGTAATTACCAAGTAAGGTTGCCATGAGAATTAAATATGATAATGCACCCAAAGTTAAAAATGGTGGTGGGCCCATACGTGTATGATGAAAGCTTAATTTTTCTCCATCACCGTCATCATCATCAGGCGGAAAGTGAGGCTCTTGGAAGCTGAACAGTTTTCCTGAGGTCAGAAAGGGATGGAGCAGCAGCCAGATTTGCCTGACCCCAGAAGCGACGCTCTTCCCACTGGGCCATGCTGCCTCCCGGCAGACTCCCCCAGGTCAAACTGGGACATGAATGGCTTGCTGGTTTGGAAACCCAGAGGGCTTCTGGCAGACCTCCAGCGTGGCTGCCCCAGCTCAGAGCCAGAGTGCTGCCACGGGCTGGTGCTGGAGCTCAGTCCCTCGCCGCCCACTGCCTGCCCCTCTGTAACCTAAGGGAGCCATGAAGCAGTTGGGATGGTTCGGGGCATCTGCTCGGAACTCACACCTTTCAGAGGAGTGCAGGGAGCAGGCATGACTGATTACAGAGCACTCCTTTATGCAGAGAACCATTCTCAAGGCTTCTCTTTCCAGGGTGAGGCGACCCTGAACCTTTCTGCTGCTGCAGAGGATCCTGGTCATCTGCCAGTCTGACGAACAGACACACCTGCCATGTGTCAGGCACTGCGCTGGGTGCTGGAGGGACTCGAGGCACCTTTCTGGAGGCTTTAAAGAGGTTTATACAGGAGCACTCCAGCTCTGAAGGAGAGGAGCGGCCAACTGTACAGGAACGCTGGCTGCTGACACCTGATTAACATAGAGGAAAACTGCCAACACACACGCTCAAAAATAAACCTTCGGCTTAGGGTTGCTCGGTGCTGGTTCCCCTGGCATTTGGGACTGGTGGATTCTCCCCTCGGCGGCACCATCTGGTACTTTTTAGGTTGTTAAGCATCCCGAGCCCCTACCCATTCAAGGGCTAGTGGAGTCATTTTGACAATCACCCTCTTCTAAACAGATAATTCCCGACGCCCCCTAGCGGTGTGTGGATCCCCTCCAGGTTGGGAGACTACACGACCGTTGCAAAGGATCTTCTGGATCAAAATGTACTAGTACAGAAAACTGTTCACAACACATGACATGGAAAAAAAAAAAGTAAGTATGAGTGGAAAGCATCATCACATTTTTGTCCAAAACAAAACAGGAAGTTACTCCTCCATACACAGATACCTGCTACATGCATGCAAATAAGGTTGGAAAACAATTTTCCTTGGTTGGTGGAATCATGAGAGATTTTTATCTTCTTTCTTAGATGCCTCATATTTTCTACACAACCCTTGCCCCCTGCAATGATCCAGTCTTCCCTATACAAAAGGAAAAAGCAGTTTCTGTTTTGGAGAACAAACGGTGATCCACCCTCCCCACCTCTTCCTCAAGCCCCTCCAATTCTTGTTTTGACTGTGGAAGATGGCAGGGGTGCCTTGGAAAGCACTGGTCTCTGCTCCAGCGGCATGGGATCACCACTTTTTCACTCTCCAAATGCTTGACTATGTTACAAGCCAGCAGCTAATGTACCAGAGCTAGAACAACGTAGGTGCTCAAATAAGGGTTTACTGAATTGAGTCATCCTTTTATGTCTTGATTGGGCCAGAATTTTGCTGACAGATCCTCTGGGTTTTACCATCACCTCCACCCAGTAGTTCTCAATCAGGGTGTCCAACCCAACCCCCAGGGTCACTGGGCATTACCTGGAGACATGTTTGGTTATCCCAGGGTTGGGGTGGGGAGGGGTGGAGTGGGCTACTGGCATTTGGGGGGGTATAGACCAGAATGGGGCTAAACACCCTGCACTGTACAGGGAGGACCCACCAGCAAAGAATCACCCTGCCCCAAATGCCAGGAGTGCTGAGGTAGAGAAACCCTGATCACCATGTGCCTTTTTTGTACCTTATTAAATATTTTCTAAATTATCTCCTGTATTATCAGCTACTGTAAGTTTATCACCGTGCCATCTCTAGGAGACAGGGCACACACTATTAACTGTTTGAGTCAGAAGAGAAACTGCATCTTGACAGATGACTTCAGAGGGTCCATGAGGGCAAACTCCAGTTCTCAGTCCTTCTCCTGAAGGACTCTCCTGATGACATTACACACCATGTGCGAAGTGAGCAGAGGCAAAGGATGTGAGTAACCTCTCTGGGTCTTTTCAGTCCAGTCATTAAAAATCATGACATCAATGCTTTTTCTTTCTGGCCTCACCTGCTATTCTTCACACTGTTTTAAGAAGGTTGGATTTTGCAGCTAGTAGATCTTTCCAATGTTAAATGCTCACATGCAAGATTACCTCCCTAAGTGGGTGGTGTCTTTTGTTTGCATTATTTTTAATTGAAGGCGTTTCTCAGAAGAAATGGAATAATAAAGAGTGTCACTTGGAAGTTCACTGCCAACCCCAAGATCAGGCAGTGAAATGAAAAGTTCCTAACAAAAATGAAAGCACATGACTCTCAACCCTAACTAGCCTTTAGTATTTTGCCTACAACACAAAGCATTTGAACAGTCACTATAGTTCTTTTGATAGAAAAATGGTTTTTCTAAATCAGAGACAACTAATATGATATTAAACATATTAGTGAAAGGCATTTAGGGTCTCAAGTTTTCCTAATCTTAGAACATATTAGACAGCTTTTAAAGAGTCCTGAAGTCTATAAAAAGTTCTATAAGTAATAGACTTTAAAAGATAAAAAAATTTGAAATCTTGAACCCCATTTCTTTCATGCAACATGATCCCTTCATACACTTTTCATATTGACTCAGAACTTGTTAGGCAAATACAAGAACCCTTCAAATAGCTTGAAGAGAGAGTCTCTCTCCAGAGAGCAATTTCCCTTTCTAATCATGTGTGTCATACAGGTTTGAGTAAGAGCAGGGAAGAGAGAACACCGAAGAACAATAGAATCATAGGAGACAGGAATATCCTTTCATCTGACACAATTCAAACCACTTGTTTAACAGTGTTAATCATTTTCTTTCAAAACAAATCAAAGGAAAGTTGTTTTATATTTCCCAAAAACGTTCATTTTGGATGAGTCAAGTGGCCTCCCAAATACCACCAGCACTCACTTTTGGAATTGGTGAATTGAACGAAGACCCCAGCTTCTGCAAATGCCTGTTCTCTTGGGCCAATCAAAAAGCTTCTCTGAATCTGAACATCATACAATGCTGAGCCTACCTAAGCAGGGAACTGAAAACAGCTTGACTTTGGAATTTCAAGACCCGATTTAGCAGGAAGCAGTGTGAACAAAAGAAAGGGGGTGTCTTAGAAGCTGCTGGAAATGAGGTTACCAAGAAAATGAAACAAGCTCACAGATGTATCTAGGTGTGAAGTCTCATTGCTCAAATACTGGCAGTACATTTGTGATGTCAAACAAAGATATTCAGTTGCCCACCACCTCATTTGATTTTCCAGACAGACTCTTATCAAATACTCTCATTCTTCTGTAACTTACTTTTTAATAATGCAATCTTTACTAAAATGGAAGAAAAGAAAGATAGAGCCTTAACCTACTAACTGAGAGAAAACAATCTTATTTCTTCCTGCTAGTATCTCAACACAGAATGACCTTCCATTCTCATGGGAATTATTTCCTGTGAATGTTGCTATACTAAGACATTTTCCTCCTAGTAAGAATTAGAACATAGATCACAAAACTGAAGGGTGTTAGGGCTTAGGAAGGTAACAGAAAAAAAGGAAATGAGCTTAGTGGAGACTTAGGGTGACATGCAGAGACCAAACTCTTGTCTAAGAAGAATGGCCAGCACTCTGCTCAATGGCTGGCACACCAATCCTTGCAGGAATGAGATTCCAGATCCTCCCATTTTCAAAACAGGAATGTGAACTTTTAAATTAAAATTTCTGATTTTTAAGGATCAACAACAAATTAAAAATTGTGAACAATATTTTACTGGCTAAACAAATTCTGCCCGTGTGCTTGATTCCATCTGCCAATTTGCAGCCTCAATATTAAAAGAAGAACACGAGAAATGGCCAAGCAGAGAGATGTTATCAGGCCCTGACTCCTTAGTTGCGGGTGAATTCTTGGGTCTTCCTTAATCATAAAAAACTTTTTCTAAAAGTGTTATCCCATCTAAAGGTTCTGACTTAAAATTTCAGGACTTTTTTTTTAAGCTTCGAAACATTCTGTCAGACAGAGAAGGTGTCCAGAGAAAGACATTTTCTGTCAGAGGAAGGGAAATTGTGGCTGAACACTTAGGATTTTGGGAAACCTGTTTCTCAAAGACATACAGGGAAGATCATGAAAATATCCATCTTACAGAGGGGCTTCTGAACCAACATGAGGCTGATGGGAGAGAAAACTCCAAGCACCAAGAAATACAAAGCAGAGGCTGTATATCATGGTGAAAAATGCAGCAAAACAGAAAGAAACCAGTTTCATCCAATTGAACCAATAATATCAACAGCTGGTGGGTAGTGCCAACTATTGAAGGAAATGCCAATGTCTTTCTTTGCAAAGTAGGGCCGAACTGAATATTTAAATACAACATATGTCATGGGAAGAATAAGGTGAATCCCTATTTCCTCACTCTTGACATTAAGATTCATGGCCAAAGTAGAACTTCCCTTTCCAAATCCAAAATGAAGTTTCATTCTTTAATGTTTCAAAGCCAACATTTCTGAGAAGTTCTTCTAGACAACCTTTTGCTAAGTTAATAAAGGGCAATACAGAATGAATCAGCAAGGGTCCCGACAAAGCTCAGTTTCGCTTCCCTTCCTCACTCCCCACTAGGACCCCAGACATCTCCAGCCTCTGCAGCCCAACCACTTCTCTGAAGCAGCAAAGTCAACTCCTCCTTCCGAGAACTAGAACGAGGAAGGAGGAGCAGGACAGCAGCGAAAGCCCCAAACCACAGTCGCCCTGACATCGAGGACGGTACCTGCTCAGGCTTCAGTCCCGGCGGGACCCACGCGTACTCCTCCAAGGCACAGCCCGAGTCATCGTCCGAGGTCGAGTTCCTCTGGAAGTCAAACATGAGTTTGCTGACCGTCTTCTCCATCTCCAGGGGCATCACTGTCACCATGTGCTCCTCCTGACGGCACTTGCAGTGCAGGCAGATCTTCCTGCAAGCGGCAAAGGCAGGAGGTGAGAAGGAAGGCAGAGGGAACCATTTTTTCACCTGGCCTGCCAGTCACCAGCGCTTGGATCCCAAACCATAAAACACATTCCTTGGCAACTGGCTTTTGGCAAGAGCCTCTAAAGCAGCGCTTCGCGGCACGTCTGTGTTTGTCGAAGGCGTGGCACTTCGCACGCGGCACTGTCTCTTGGAAGGTCAGAGGCCGGGGCGGGGAGGGGGCAAGTGGAGGATGTTTAAACATGGACCCCAACCTTTTCTCCTCAATTAACATCCCAGGAGGAAGGCCAAAGGGTCTTTTAGTTTTACTAGACACAGCACTGGATGTGGACCACGACCACAATTTCCTTGCCTATAATACTAATCAGACATAATACATATGCGGGCCAGAAATATTACAGATTTAATAAATACTGACAACTTTCATAAAAGACTCCAAGACCTTGCAAAATAGAAGTGGTTTTAAAAACAGCTGCAGGGGAGATTTTCTTTAAGAAGAGGAAAAATATTGTTTCCTCCGCTGAACGAATCAGGCCATAAGATCTCATGGGAAAGACGTCTTCACCTCCCCTAAAGATCCTTGTAGATTTGGAATTCTAAGCAGAAACCCAAATCTTTGCCTTGTTGTCTTTTTAAAAACATGCCCAAAAGGATCATATGTGTGAATTATTTCAAAAGGCAGCAAAGATAATAATCTCTCCCCCAAATTGAACATTTCTCTTTAAGGTATACCTTCCATTCCCTTTTCAATGGCTACAAAAACGATGAATCAGTAAAAAACCCTGGTGTCAGCAACACGAAAGCATTTCTAGTTTGTTGCAATAAAACAGAGAAGAAAAATGGAGGAGGAAGATTTTAAGAAAATAAACTGTATTATGTGTACTCTGACCTTTATGATTACTATCCGTAGCACCTTAAAAGGCAATTGGGCCCAGAATCCTAATCCTCACATGTGTCTGAACTTTTTGATAACAGCTCGGTTGAGATATAACTCATATGCCATAAAATTCACCATTTTAAAGTGTACAATTCACAGGCTTCTAGTTTAGTCACAGTGTTGTGAATCCATCACCTCGATCCAATTTTTAGAGAATTTTCATCACCCCCGAAAGAAACCCTGTGCATATTAGCAGCAACTTCCCACATTCTCTATTCTCCCAGACCCTGTCTCTATGGTTTTGCCTATTCTGGAAATTTCATATAAATAGAATCATGCAATACTAGGACCTGGTATTTTGAAATTGGCTTCTTTCCCACAGTATAATGTTTTCAAGGTTAATCATGCAGTAACATGCATCAATCCTTCACCCCCTTTTATTGCATTATAATATTCCACTGTACGGATATATGACACTTTGTTTATCCATTCATCAGTGGGTGGACATTGGGTTGTTTACACTTTTTGACTTCTGCAAGTAATAGTGTTCTGAATATGTACAATTTTTGTGTGAACATGTTTTCAATTCTCGTGGGTATACACCTAGTAGAATTGCTGGGTCATATGGTAACTTCATGTGTAACATTTTGAGAAATTGTCAAACTGTTTTCCAAAAATATCTGCACCATTTTATATTCCCACCATCAAAGAATGAGGGTTTCATTTTTCACCACATCCTTGTCACACTTGTTATTATCTTTGTTTTTGATGGTTGCCATCTTAGTGGGTGTGAAGCGTAACACTGTGCTTCTGAACTGCACTTCCTGAATAGCTAAAGATGTCGAACATCTTTTTACATGCTTATTTATATATCTTCTCTGGAGAAAGGTCTATTCAAACCCTTAGTCCATTTTTAAAATCCTTTGTCATTTTATTGTTGAGTTATAAGCTTTTTTGTACATGTTTTTGATCCAAGTCCTTTGGGTCATGCAGTAACTTTAACATTTTGAGGAACTATCAATTTGTAACAAATATATATACAAATGTACACACAAATGTAATGTGTAAACACTTCCTCCCATTTTGTGGGTTGTCTTTACTCATTCTTGGTGATGTTACTGAAGTACAAAAGTTTTTTTTAATTTGAAGAAGTCAAATTAATTTTTTTCTGTTGTTGCTAATGTTTTTGGTATCATATCTAAGAAACTATTGCTAGACCCAAGGTCATAAAGATTTACTCCTATATTTTCATGTAAGGGTTTTATGGTTTTAGCTCTTTTATTTAGGTCTATGATCCATTTTGAGTTAATTTTCACATGGTGTGAGGTAGGAGTCCAACTTCTTTCTTATGTGGCTATCTAACTGTCCCAACACCATTTGCTAACAAGTCTATTCTCTCCTCACTGAACTGTCTTAGCATCCTTATAAATAATCAACTGATTATATGGTTTGTTTCTGGACTCTCAATTCTGTTCCATTGATCTGTCTATCCTTATGCCAGTACCTCACTGTGCACTGTCTTGATTACTATAATTTTGTACTAAGTTTTGAAATTGTCAAGTGTAAATCCTCCAAGTTTTTGCACTTAAAAAAAAAGTTTTAGCTCTTCTGAGTCTCTGGCATTTGAATCATAAAATATGAATTTTAGGATTAGCTTGCCAATTTCTGAAAAAAAAATCCAACTGGGATTTTGATAGGGACTGCACTGAATCTGTATATCGCTTTGGAGAATATTGCAATCTTAACGCTATTAAGTCTTCCAATCCATGAACAAAACATGGCTTTCCCCTTATTTCAATCTACTTTAATTTCTTTCCATGTTTTTTTGTGGTTTACAGTTACAAGTCTTGCACTTCTTTTGTTAAATTTATTCCTAAGTATTTTATTATGTTTGATGCTAAGTGTTTGTTTGCTTATTTCATTTTCATACTGTTACTGTGTAGGAAAACAAATGATACTTGTACATTGATCTTGCATCACCCAATCTTGCTGAACTCATTTATTAGTTCCAATAGAGTGTGTGTGTGTGACCTTACCATTTCCTATACATAAGACTACATCATCTGTGAACAGATAGTTGTATCCCTTCCTTTACAATATGATGCCTTTTATGTCTTTGTCTTGCCTTACTGCCCAGGCTAGGACCTCAGGACAACAGTGCATAGAAGTGGCAAGTGTGAATGTCCTTGTATTGGTCCTGATCCTAAGGGAAAGTATCCAATTTTTCACCAGGAAGTGTTATTTATCTGTGTGTTTTTCATAGATGCCTTTTATGAAATTGAAGAAGATTCCGTCTATGCCAGTTTGTTGAGTGTTATCTCAAAAGGGTGTTAGATTTTGCAAATGCTTTTTTTGTATCTTCTGAGACAATCAGTTGGTTTTTGTTCTTATTCTACTCATGTCCTGTGCCTGAATTTTGTCAGCCACAAGGACCTGAAGAAACAAATTCAGTCTGGTCCAGCCAGGTTAGGCTTGTCAGGGTCTCACACCTCCTGCTTCTCGTCAGATTGAATGTATACACAGACAGAATGCATACTTGGACCTGGTTTGCATCTCCAAAGTCAAAGAGGTTTGGCAACCAAACCCTGGCTATGGCTTTTAAAAATAGAGCTCATTTTAATTGTAACTCTTTGATTAATCAGCTATTGTAGAGAAGTCAGGGGTATTGAAAAAGTAGGTTCTTTTCCCTCCAGGATTTTTTTATGACTTCAGCAAATTTAGGAAGTCCTTTGGTGACTAGTGGTTTTACTAGAAAGTCATACTTTTAAAACAGAATGCAGAGGAATTTTTACCAAATTCAGTCTCTATAAGATTCATCAATGAAACTCACTTATTCAGTAATATGGGGAAGAACATAGTATTTAAGGCTGGATGGACATAATCTAATGAACTGAAGGTCCAGGAGAAGGAAAAAGACAAGAAGAAAGTGAGACAGAATTACAGAACCAGATCCAGACTAAGTCTTGCTGAGGAAGAAAGGGGGGCACGGGGGCTAAGGGCCCTTTTCAGTCTTTCAACAAGTAACGATCAGGCGCCTACCGTTTGCCAGGCATATAGGATATCTGACAGAAACAAACATCTCTGCCTTCACGGAATCCATATTCTCAGAGGGGGAGAAACACCCAATAAGCAATACACCTAACAAGGCGTTCCGATCACACAGTGTATCAAAGGTCCTAAGTGCTACAAAACACGAGAGGTGAAGCAAGGTGAGGGGGTCAGGATTCGGTGGGCTTACTTGAGCAGAACGCACAGCGTCTGACTTATGCCTTGACACACCGGGTCCTGGTACTTGCATAACAGTCCTCCGTGACAGGAAATCGCATCCCCATTTCCCAGAGAACAAAACAAAGGCTTGGAGAAGTTAAGCAACATGTTCAAAGTGAACCCTAAATCTGTCTGAGCCCTGAACCCAAACAATTAACCACAGAAGGCATACCTGGTTCTGATCACAGAATAGCCTTTGGCCCCTGAACAAGAAATCTATTCAGTAACACCAAAACCAAAGATAAAAAAGAAAGGAGGAAAGAAAGAAAACAAAAATGGGAAACTGAAACCACCAGGACCTTATATATTTCCCCTGCAACCTGCCAGCCTTCCATTCCTCATTTATAATTAACAGGCACCCCCTTGGCAAGGCATCTTCATTTGCAAAGAATTTTCAACCTTTGAGTGATTCCATGACAGTCTTTAGAATGACTAATTTAATAACCTCTGTTAAAAAACGGAGCACCCAAGGCCCAGGTGCTCAGAAAGGAGGAGAGGGTCAGAGGTAAAGCCAAGGGGGTTTCTCTTGATTCTCATGTCTGTTCCCCTTCGTCACAAAATGCACACAGCAACACCCAACAGCTCTCTCTTTCGACACACTGATTAAAGCTTTTCAGGAATATATGAAGAAATATATGATTTGGATTTTTTTTCCTAAGAAAAAAAGACATTTATGAAAATAGAACCTGCTAGTAAAGCAGGATTTCATTAAAAATAAAAAACACACACACAACCATGGAGAGTGCACATTGGTTTCATTCTGTCAGAGCTGACATTCTACCTGCACATAATTGGGCTTGTGAATGACAGGTTTCCAAGGAAGGCAGCATGATTCAGAGAGCAGAGGCCCCCTGCTCCCCTCCCTCCACCCAGCAAGGACCTCTGTGACTCCCCACCCCAAACCCGCAGCTGTTAATACGTTCTCCACACGCAGAAGCCACAGCCCACTGTCCTACGGAGTGCAGGACCCTGGCAGGCAGGTGGGCGCTCTCTTTCTAACCATCACACGGTACTCTGGCCATCTGGGCCTGTGATCACACTGTTTGGAGAATGACTAACAATCTGTACAATTAACTTGCTTACCATAATAGGAGGATTTATTATAAACAGACTGGGCACGTGCCGGGGGGTGGGGGGGAAGCATCTCATCTTGGAGATGTTGACAGATTACTTACAACACTGAACCCTGAACCACAGTGTCTTGTTTTGGGTGAGGAGCGATAGGGTAAAGATCTTCCTTTAAAGCACGATTCTGACAAGTTCAAGTGGCAAACTGTAGAATTATAGCTTTAGTTGGGACTGTAAACCTCATTAAGTCTTTTAAAAAAAATTTCCTTCTCTCTTTAAAACCCCCTCCCTCTTTTTTAATGAGAGGAAGCAATATATATATTTATATATATATTTTGCCAAGTAACTCATTTGTAGAAACTCAACACATAAAACAGAGCTGCCCATGTTGATGTGGGAGAAGGAGACCAGAAGCCCAACTTCTTTTCTCAGGCTCAACCTTTTCCCCAAACTCCCATCATTTTCATGATGTGAAGGTCTTAGGGTTCCAAAGCTGAAAGTTTGGAAACCAGCATACTTTCCTGGACAGTTCAAGGTCACTTCTAGTTCTTACCAATATATGCCATAGGTGTTAAATAATTTGATAGGTGATGGAAAGATGGAAAAAAATAGAGGCTGTCGATGGCTTTTAGGTGTTGTCAATGCCTAATAATGACACTCTGCATACACATGATTCTAGTGTATCCGGTTGTCAAGACATTACATGGAGATGCTCGGGAAGCAGTGGTGGACTCTGACCTGAGTCCCGGGACAGGGCCCAGGGCCTGTTTCTGCCACTTTACCAGTGATTCTGATGTGCACTTGCAAGAAGCCGAGTCAGAGTATAGGATGAAAGGGGTTTGTGTTCTACCGACACATCTGATGGTTGTAGCAACTCTGGGCAATGAACATTTGAAAAACTGTTCCAGAGGATCTATGCGAACCCCTCCTGACCACTATATCTCAAACTCTTAGAAAACTAAGGCTCCCTGCCACTCAGCTGGGCGTGTGTGTGAAAGGGTGCTGGTGAGAGGCAGTACTACATGAGGTGCCAGGACGGGACTCGCTGCGAGCCCCACCTCCGTCCTCCTGCCTGCCACCTCCCCCGCAGCAGGGGCTTCTCTGTCCCAAGTCCATGGCCAGATCAGGCTCAGGCCACTGTTATGCGCAGGCTCAAAGGGGAGATTCCTTCAAGAGTGGCTCAGTTCCAACACAAACCCAGTGATGGACGAGGAAGGCACAAAGCTGGACTCAACATGGCAATGCCCCAGGCAGCCGATATCAGGTGTGGGAAAAGACATTTTTGATAAAGACAAGGGGATAACATAACCCAAAGTCCTCCATAGCCTTTTGCTAAGTAACAGATGTGTCCTAGGTATTTAAACTCTTCCATGACTCTGGCTCATGAAAGGCAAAGAATAGCTCCTTTTATTCTTACATGAAGAAAGTGGAAACTTTTTCTCCTCATTATAAAAGTTACTGCTTCCTTAACCCTAAAAAAAAACCCTATAAACAATTAATGCAGAAAAGAATCAGGAATTACAGATAAGCAAGAAGAAGAAAAACATTTCAAAACACTCACAATCCCAGAGATAATCACTGTTAAACAGAAACAGCTGCTGGTCCTTTTTGTCCTTCGTGTAAAGAAACTGGAGACCAGATTTCATTCTATTGGTTCCCCATCAGCAAGTACCAAGAGACAAGACTCTGGCCTGAAATGACAGGACGGGAGCCAGAACCACCCACACATGCACACATTCTCAGCAAAAAGATGTGCGTTATTCAATCCAGATAAGTGGCTTTGTTCTAATCCGCTGCTCTGTAGCAGGCTCAGACAATTTATCTACACATCATGGAAGATGCCAGTGGAACTGCATGTATACTTATGGGTATCACAGAGTTAAGTTAGGTCCCTCAGATTAAAAAAGAAAAATCTGAAAACCAGATTCCAACAGCTATCAACTTTCAATTTTCTATGCAAGTGGGGAGGGATGGAGCATGGGTGATTTAAAACCACTAAGCCTTGGCTCTGAATTGCATCTTTGTACATCAGTCCCGTCCTCTTACTGGCAGTAACTTAAGGAACTTCAAACCACCTACAGCATCCACCCTGGACAGTCTAGACTCAGGAGGCTGGGCAGGAATCTGACTTTACTGGTCTGTTTTGTTGCCCAATTTCCTTGAATTCCCAAGAAGAGCTTCGACTTTTCACACTCATGCAAAGCATGAGCTTAAATGAGGCAAACGTTGTTCTGAGATTACTACCCTTACTACCCTCAGGTTTGAGCAGGTAAGTGTTTTGGGTGACCAGAGTTTCTACTGGGCTGCAGGCTGCCCAGAAGTAGCGAATAAAGAGACACTGGGTGCTGGTAGCAGAAAAGGCACTGCCATGCTGTGCTTATAGGGAGCCAATGAGAAACGGAAGTGGGGGCTGCCTGCCCTAAGATACGGCTGAGATTACCTGTGTGGATAAGGCAGATGGGTCAAAACTGAGCTACCACTAAAAACACAAGCTGGTCACTTCCAAACTGAGCAGGATACCTAATTATTTGGCCCCCTAGACAGGGATCAGCTCCGACTTTCTGCAACTCTCACAAAACACAGTGGAGAGGATCAGAATGTCAGAAAGGGAGGCAGGCAGGAAATACCTTTGTGAAGGCTGGGCTGAAATGAAGTGAGGATGTTCCAAGAAGTGAAAGTCGGCCCCCAAAGGATCAAGGGCTCCACACAACAGGTCTGACCTCCGGGGCTCTGCAGGCATCTTCACTCCAACCCACATTTTCATCCCAGAGGATGGTGGGTAAGGGTGAATGCAGTGGCTACGTTCGGACCCTTAGTATAATTTCTTAATTTGTGAATGATTTACAATATGTGAATTATTTTACATAGTTTATTGCATTCTCAGTCATCCTGTAAAGTTGGCATTTTATCCATTTCACAGATACAAAAATTAAGGCAGTAAACTCCTAAATGATGGAAGTGACACAGTTTTGATCCTGTCATCTGATTCCAGGACCAGTATTCCACCACCTTGTTGTAAGGAGAGGGGCCAGATCTTCTTCCTTCCTTCTAAAGTGACACTAGAGCTGTGACTAAAGCCAGAGTGTGAGGCATCTCGGAGAAAACCCAGGGGGCGAGTCCTCCGGACAGAGGCAAGGCAAGCACAAAAGCCCTGAGGTGGGGAGAAGCGGCTGAGTCACTCTCAGGGGCCACCGTGTGGCCTCCCCCAGGCCCCCATCATTGTCGGCATTAATGCCAGTGACCAAACTGGCGGAGCCACGGCCTGTCCCAAAGCTCAAGCACAGGTGTGAAATGCAGGGGACAGTGCCATCTCAGTAGGCGTTGGCAGGATCCTCTCTTCTCCCGAACTCCTCCTCCTCGGACCTCCTACGGCCCTGTGTCCCGATACCCAGATGTCAGCACATCCTGTTATTCGCAGCCTTGCCGGCCCCTCGGCTCCCTGCCCCCAGCCTTAGTACTTTGTTTTCCCCCTTTTTTGGCAGAGAGTCTGAAGGAGGGACCCAGGCATGAACCTTGACACTTGCCATGTCTGGAAGCAAGATTCCTATCTCTGTGAGAAAGGAAAAAATGGTTTCCTAATAAACACAGAAGCTGAAGGGCGGAGACCATGACAGGGCCAGCTGGGTAAGAGGCTGGTGTGTGCGGAGAGCCAAAGCCACACATCCTGGCTCCCCCCCACTGCCTGCCCTCCGCCCGGGCTCCCGCAGCTCCGGCCATCTGCACCAAGAGGCGCTTCTCTCTTGCAGGCACGGCCAAACTGGGGATAGGGCAATTTTCAGTGGCAGTTGTTTCTTCTGTTAATATGTCCATTCATATTTTGATGAAAAAATACAGCACCCTACATGACATGAATTTATCTTGTAATTGTTGAGCAGTGGAAACATATTCCCTCTTAAAAATAAGCCCCCTGGATGACTTTTTCTCAGAAAAACGTATTTTGAACCTCTCTCACCACATTTTGATTTAGGAGTATGATGTTTCAGTAACCAACAATGTCTTAGATTGGGTTTCCCCAGAATCAGATCCTCTGGAGCTATCTGAGCATAAAGGACCATGGGAGAGGATTCCCCCAGGCCCTGATAAGGACTTGGAGAAGGGAAGGATGCCAGCATAAAGCGAGGTCATGAGCAGGCTGCGCCTTGGGCAACCGTGACTCATTTTCAGTTGGGTAGCCACGGAGATGGTTTAGAACATTCCTGAGACACATTCTGCCAGAGAGTCAATGAGGCAGGGGTACTTATCTACCAATTCACAAGTCACTGGGTGAGGAACACCCCTGGAGCCCTTGGGTCTGCCATATGTGCAAGGCAGGCCCAAGCAAAAGACCCAGTTCCCACTGCAGCAGGAGCCCCAGGTCAGAGTAAACTGGTCGGCGAGCGCCGAGGGGAAGAAGGAAATACCAAAAAAGGGTGCTGGGGGCAGCCTCATTTATTAAGCAATCATTTACCGAACACCCACTACGTGCTCTGCATTCTGGTAGGTGTTTGGAGGTTCAAACAAAGCCAACAAAACAGTAAGAGTCCCTGTCTGACTGGCACACAAAGATAAAGCCACAAAAGCTAGCCCAGACATTTCACAGTGAAGAGTATGTGGGTGATATTCAAAAGAATATCCTTGTTCTGAGGAGATAGATCCTCAAACATAATCAGGTAAAGGATGATGTTTGCAATGTATTTTCAAAGGGTGGAGCAACAGTAATAATACAGGAAGAGAGCAAGTAGCACATAGGTGGCAAAATGTTAAGATAGAAATCTAAAAGGGTGTATGAAAGTTCATTACATTATTCTTGTAACTTCCATTCATGGAAGTTTTTTTTTAAATAAAGAGGTAAAACAAACAAGAAAATGAGCAGTCCATGACCCTGGTATTAGCAGGTTACTAACGGAAAACCCACCATGTGCTAGGCACTGCACTACAGAGAGGTCCTGGTTAATGAGTGATCAAGGAGGGCTTCCTTGAAGAAGCTGGACCTGAAAGTTGCTGAGTAGGAGTTCACTGGGCAGAAAGAGAAGAAGGAATATTCCTGAAAGGCAAGTAAAGGCACAGAGGTGGGAAAGAACAGGGCATCAAGATACTGCAAAGAGTCTAAGATGGGGACAAGATGGCAGCTGAAGAACTACACACACAATCCATGTGAAGGGGTTTTGATTACTGTGAAAACATCCACAGGCCAATGAGAAATCTGCCTACTGAGCACACAGCTAGCTAATTCAGTATCCTGATGAGTAGCCACAGTAAGTCCTCAAAGGAGAAGAGGTTGGCCACTGCTGGTGTCTCCATGGCAACGCTGCTACCTGCATCAGTGCATCCCTTGGAAAGGCTGTGGGCATCTAAGGAAGCCGATTTCCTCAGCTGCCTGCCAGACCCACTGCCCTGCTAAGAATAAACCACAGTAGAGGAACTCCTTCCAGACAAATTCTTCCACTTTGCATTGTCCACATGTTAACCGTTATTTTCTGGCACAAATGTTTTCACCTCCTTGGGCATGAAGGAAAGCAAGTTCCAACAGTGCTTCCTTTCCAGGTGAGTCCTTCGGGGGACAGTTTCTGAGGACATGACTGCTGACCGAATGCTAACACTCACCTCCAAACTTCAAGGTGGGGGCTGGAAGATTCCACAAAACACCTCTTTGTCTGACCTTCTCTGCCATGCTATTTTTGCTGAAGTACTTGTTTAATTTCTACCTCCTTTTGGGAAGAAGTCAGCTAACCTCTGGTAGACAAGATCTGAGGCATTAAAAACTCGCTAAGTACTTAAAGGTAGTGTATAGCACAGTGGATCAAGATCTTAGGTTCTGGAGGCACACTGAATTGGGTTTGAATCCTAACCCTGCCCCTTCACTGAGCTGCTGTTAAGGATTAAATAATTAATGCATACTACATGCTTGGTAAATGAAACCTGACTCTGTGCCAGTGTGCTAGTCCCTATGCTATGTGTAAGGACAGAAATGCAAACAAATAAAACAGTCATGGTTCCTGCTCTCTAGGAGTCGATCTAGTCAGTTCTTACTAATGTATTCCAGATAGAATGGAAACATCAGTGGAAAGCAAGTGGTGAACAGGTCATTTCGGTAAGTCTAAACACCCCATAGATACTTAACGGTGTGCTGGATGGAGCAAGGTACTTCGGTTATTATCCTTCCTAAAGGATTGCTTATCATGCTTACCATGCTTTTGAAATTTCAAGGTCACCCAAATGACCTTGTCTTGCAAAGATAAGGTAGAGAGATTAGATACTAAATTAATGAGCCCCAGGACTAATCAAGAATTTTGGAACTTACCCCGCACCAATTCAGGTAACTTTCAAAAATCTCTACAAGGTTAGTCAGAAGAGCAAGGGCTCCTATTACCATTTTACAAATGCAGAAAGCGAAGTTCTGAGGAGACAATGGTGTGGTTGTTACTATTAAGCGCTAGAGTGTCTGCAGCTCCAAATCCACTTGGTTCCCCCTGAGCCAGGGGAAGTAAAGTCAGTTTGGTTTCATTTCTAAAGTATGACTTCGCCAACTTTTCTTTTTAAGAAACCATTTTCTAAGTGCATGCCAGGCTCTGTGTTAAGCACTTTGCACAAATTCCTTACTCAATCCTCACAGCACAGCACGAGACAGAAATTATTACTCTTATCCTCATTTTACAGATGGGGAAACCAAGGCTCAAAGAGTTTCTGGAACTTACCAAGCTCCCATAGTCAGAAGACTACGAAAGTGGGAATGCAGCTTGGTCTGCTGGACTTCAGCGTCCTCACCAAACACCTGAATGCCTTTCTGAGGCCCTTCAGACTGACGGCACTGGGTCCCTAATCCATGTAAAACAAGTTGTGCTTTTCTCCATGTTCGATAGAAGCCCTCAAATCACTGGCAAGTCATAGGAAATTCTTAAGTGGCTGCTTATTAATAACATTTTCAGTTTATATTAGGCCGCCTTTCATCCAGGGAAACTCGGCCAACTCCATACACAGAGAACCACTGAAACCCAGCCGTTTCTGCTGTGGACGTGGGCCAGCTGGCAACAGCATCCCTCAGGGGCTTGGCTTGTGGGGATTCTGGCAATGGTCACACCCTTCAAAACTTGACAGGGGCCCTTTAATATCCGTGCTGAAGGGCTGGCGGCAAAACTTCCCAGAAATCCATGTTCCTCAGTGAATGAGGCCAAAGGCTCAGGACGACCCCAGTGGACTTGGGAAACAAGAGCATCAAGACATTGGGTCTTTACCAAGTACCGATCCTGATCCTGGAAGTAAAGCCCCTCAATTTAGATTGGGTTAGACACAACAGGGACATTTTTCTTTACCCCCGCAGGAGGGACCTGGCTTCACTCAAGTCCAGGCGGGGGAAAAAAAAAGCAAATTTCTCAGGGTCTCCCACCAGGGAGATAAGCAAAAAGGCAAGATGCTCACTTCCTTTCTATGGAAGCTGTGTCTGTGCAGCAGTTTTTGTGGTTTTATTCTGAGCCACAACTAGTTTCCTCATTCTGCAGCAGTGAGGGGATGGAGGGAAGCACACAGAAAAAGAATAACATTTCTTGGTTTCATGTTTTACTGGAAAGAAGCCCTTTATGAATTGAATTCACATGGTCTACAGGAGTAAGGTTTTGAAAATATTTAAAAATTGGTTATATTCACATTTGACAAGGCGATGGTGGAAGGACGTACGCCCTCTAGACGCACCCGTGCTCCCAAACCTGTTGGACGCAGCGCACCCACACGCTTTGGCATAGATGATACAGTGGACAACAGTCCAGCACAGGGACTTCCTTGGTGCCTGGGATGAGCGTTAGTCATTCATTCAGCACCTCTTCTCACCACTGCTACCTTGACTCTCCAAGTCACCACTGATCTCCTGCCCCGGTCACAGCAACAGCCGTCTTCTAATTTCTGCGTTACCCTGCCCTTCAAGGATCTGCTTTCCACCAGCTGTTTGTTTTTAAAACGGTGGTGATGACACTCAACTCTTCTGCTTCTGATGCTCCATGGGCTTTTCGTTGCAATTAGAACAAAGTACGCACTCCTTAACCCTGGCCTTCCAGACCTGATAAAACCTGGCCCCTTCCTCTCCCCAGATTCATTTTGTCCCACTTCCCATCTTGCATACTGTGGTTCAGCCACATCGACCTTTTATCTGTCCTTTGAAGTTGCCAAGCCATCCTTCTCTTAGGATCTTGGCAATGTCTGTCCCTCTGCCTGGAACTTCCCTCTCTCAGCTCTTCACGGACTGGCCGACTTTTCACCATCCATGTCATCACTCAAAGACACCTCCACCAAAGATCTTACAACAAACAGCCCACTTCCCCTTCTCACTCACTCTCCATTCTAGGATCCCTAATTTCTTTTTTTCTTAACATCTGTCACTGTCAGAAACTATCTTACTTGTTGCTGCATCTACTATATGGTTTTCCCACAGCAATATAATTTCCATAAGGTCGAAGAGCTTGTCTTAGATCCAGAACAATAAGCTTTTGATACGTAATTCTTTAAAATGTCGAATCCCTAATGCCTACCTCAGGCAGATTTTTTCAGAATCTACTTTGGCAGTTTATGAAGCCTTCATGGGCAAACAAACAAGATATGATTCGATGTATGGCATTTTCATTGTTTTTATATTTATTTTTGCAATAACTGAAAATGTAATATATTTTTATTACAAAGATGCCAAAAATGTAAGTCAACTACATGATCAGTAGTTTACTATCAAAACCACGCCAAAGGAAGATGGCCTTTTTCCTGGATTAAATGAAAGTATGCGAAAGAGGAAGGTGAGGGCAGAAAAAATTAATTTACTGCTGAGAATGACTGAGATATCACACCCTAACTGTAATTTAATCCTGTTAAGTGCATTGCAAAATGTCCAATATTTGAAAGAATGCTTTGAATACACAAAGACTGAATACCCCTGCCCTAACCCAAAGTAAATGTTCAAAAATTGTTAAGTGAACAGTAAAAAGTACCTGAAACACAGAAGAAACCAGTATCCTGCGGGCCTGCCACCTGAGACTGCAGACGACTTACCCACCTGTAAAATGGAAGAGAACCAGGAAGTTCTCCTTCCGGCTCACAGAGCTTAACATTTGCTCCTGGTTACCAGGTAGAACAGTGTTGCATTTCCACAGGGCAGTTAAGGATAGTTTTTTACAGTCCATGTTAACCTTTGGAGATTTTCCTGGATACATTTTTGACAATTTACCTTCCAATTTAGCAGTTCTTTTACCTTTCAGGTGACTTCATGCCTTTAAGAATCTGATAAAAGGTGAGATCCCCTCCTTTTAAAAAATGAACATATTCACAGAAAAATCTGCATGTAATTTCAAAAAGCTGATCCATCTTTGCTGGTCCTTTGGTGCTCGTGGACTCCAAGTTGAAAACACCTGGCTTCAAGAACTGGAGACGTGTACAAGGTCTACTCTGATATTCCCTACAGGGCTAGAGACAGTGCCTTGCATCTTGCAGATGTTGTGTGTCTCACTCCCTGCAATGTTCTTTTAAATGTTCAAAATAGCCATGTGATATCATAGATATGGCTTAGGATGCTGAATGGCAGCAATTCAATGGTACAGGATTTAAAACAATCCCCAAGCGTGGCAAGGGCAAGTGCACCACACATTCAGGTTAGGCAGCCAGGCTGACAAGGTGAAAGGCAGGCAGGCTCAAGCTAGTCTGATCCATCAAGCCCACTGATCAGGTCTGCTTCCCACCTATTCACAGTCCAGAAGCCATCCTAGCAAGAACCCAAGCTCCTATTGTTGAGAGCGCAATGTACAAATTCTTGGCTTGGCATTTTATCCTGCTTCCTGAGGTGTTTCACCATGGCCCAGCCTGCACAGGAAATATGGGAGGGGACTGGGGTGAGGTGTTCTTGGTTCCAATTGGTGGCAAGTTCTAGTGTTGGCCGGCTTTCTGGGTGACTTCTCAGATGATGCACACAAATGCAAGCAGTAGACTTAAGCAGTCACTCCTGAATCTTGATAGATACGTGACCAGGGGAGGGCTTTAGCTGAGTGCTGTCCAGTTACTGAGCCAAAAGCAGCCACTCCATATGCACTGGCCACCTGACCAATGGCTGAACTGCCAAGTGGATGCTTACATAAAACAGTTCATTTTAAAATAGGTATTCCTCTGGGAGCACGACAGAAGGCGAGCTGAATAAAGCCCCTCACATCACTATAATGAAAAGTGACAAGAACCTTAAGAATTAATCAGAACAACAGGATGTATATCCCAGAGAAAGAGGGAAAATCTATTAAGACCTTAATTAACCAAAAATTCAACTGACTAATACTTTCGGTAAGCCTGCAGGTCATCTACTTTTGGGAGGAATAATAAAATGCAGAGTAAGTGGAAAACAGAATTTCTTTTCAGCATTCCTAAGCAATTAGGTGTTTAATACATATTTACAAAATTGAAAAGAGAAACAGCTTCCGTGTCTTAAAGGGCGACATGGCATGTAGGCTAAATCTCTTGGGCCAACTATTATTGACGGGTTCAGGCTGGAGTGCCGTGTTGGGAAGGATTCCTAGGTACTGCTGGGGCTTGACAAAAAGCCTGTGGTGTAGGATCGGAGACGCCTGCAACGGGCAAGGGATGGGGCCTAGGGGATGCAGGTGTCAGTTATTTGCCCTACTAATACTATGAGCAGGACATTTCTAAGAATGGGTTCAACCATGGGTGCACAAATAAAAATAATTCCCCCACCCCCTGGAGATTTCCTCTGTCATTCAAATAGAAGCCTCTAGGGGAAAAAAAGAAGGAAGAAGGTATGTGTTTATCCTGCCCGATCACAGCCTGGTGTGAAGTGAGGGGACAGACACCAAACTCAGAGGATGCTCACCATCGACCTCTTATGACTTCCACTCGCAAGACAGGTTCCCTGGGAATTCACGTTCAGGATGGTAATTTACATGGTGGTCATGCCCTGAATCACAAGATACACTCACTTGGGTAACCCTGCTCTTCCTATTAAGGCAGAAAAGTGACAGGACATATTGTCCAAATTTGCAAAAACAAAATTGAACACTAACCGAGATGTGATTCTGAATAACCAGAACCTCCGACTCCTCTTAGCTGACACTTTCTTTTCCCCCAAACGGAACCACCCAGACAACAGAGCCAACACCTGCGTTCTTCAAAACTTCACAAAGCATTTGAATTTAGTTTATATGAACTGGAATATTTTTTAACCTAAAAAGCAATATAAGCTCATCTGGGAAACAGCTACTTCTTATAATTTCAGGTGCCCTAAATATTTATAAGTACACATACAAAAAAAAAAAAGAATGTATTGATGTGGTAGGTTTGTGTAACACACACACATGCGCACACACACTCACAGATGGAAATGAGGTCCAATCTTGCACATCCGTCATCTCTACAGTTGTGAAGCCTCCAGAGGCAGGTGGTGTGACCTCAAATCCCATCCTGGCCATTTTCTGGCTGTGTGACCTCAGGCAAGTTCTTTAGCCTCTCTGTGCTTAGCTTCTGTAGAATGCAGATAACAGATCCTACCTCATAAGCTTCTCATAAGGATTAAATAAGATACAGCATGTAAAATACTGAGCACAGTGCCTGGCACACAGTGAACAGTCATTGTATGTCATTTTTTTATTACTCTGTAGAAGGAGAAACTGAGTCGCAGTGCAGCCAAGTGATTTCTTTGAGGTTTACTCAAATAAGAAATGACAAAATTGGGACTCGAACCTGGGCCTTCTGAATTTAGTCAAATTTTCTCTCCTGTGGAGCACTTGATGCCTATTATAAATAGGTTGATAAGCAGCAACATCAGCATCACGAGGGAGCTTATTAAAAATGCAGAGTCTGCATTTCAGCAACACCCCAGGTGCATATATGTTAGACTGGAAAAGCCTGGGTCTCCTGCACTGCGCAGGACACCTGCCTACCTATCACAGCCTCGAGGGCTTCTGAGTGTGAATGAGCAGCTCCAACGCCCTGGGGGATGCATGCACCCTCTCTCCACTAGTGTGAAACACACAAAGGTCAAGTGTTTTTCCAGAAGGCTCCGAGTCATTCTCTGGAGGATTATGGCTTCTCATTTTCCAGCACATATTCACAACACAGAGAGGCCAGGTTCTGACATAAAACCTGACCTTTTAGTTCTCTGCCCAAGGGAAGCCGATGGTACAAATCAGACAGACCCCTTCACTGACAAGCCTGAGTTCATTCTGAAAGTTCACACTCATCAAGGTCATTGCTGGAAGAGAACTTAAGGGTCTTCAGATTCAGGGCATTCATTTTCAGGATGAAAGAACCACGGCTCAGGAAGGCAAACACACACATTCTAGTTAGACCTGATAAGCACATGATCAGGGATGAAATGCTAACAAGCAGGGCCTCTCTCTCAAGACTCCAACTGGGTTTGCCCATGACCACAAGGTCAGCCCAGAATTCCTCATGCTTCCTCTGGTCCAACCGAAGGCTTCCATTGGCCTGGAGCTTGTAGTCCTCATCTCAGTGTGTCCTACTGACTTTCCAACCAGCCTCACCTTTCCATTCTAAAAGCCACATTCAAAGCCATAGTTGAAGAAACCACCATGCTCTGTTTTCTGGCAGACACGTTCTCTTGGATATCCCCAATTTTGCCAAAATATCAACAAAAAGGATTTTAATTCAACAACTAAATAATGAAGTATTTCTCAAATGAGGAATCCATATAGAAGATCTACAAGGCAAGAAAAGACATTCACAGAAGACACTATAGTCAAAAGTGTAAGGAGGCCTAGAACGGTGATATCTCCAGGCTTCAGAAGATGGTTGTCCTGGGTTTGAATCCCAGTTGCACTCTTTACTGTCTGTGTAACCTTGGGCAAGTTACTTAGCTTCTGAGTCTTAGCTTCTCCCTTATTAAACAGAGCTAATGATACCTAGCTGTACAACTGCTCCAAGAATTAATAAGGCATGGAATGTAAAGCATCTTTCATGTTAGCACAGAGGAGGCACTCCATACATGATAATTATCATTTTTTCTATATGTGCAAACACAGTCTATATACAGACACGTGGACACCCAAAACATACACTTGCATCTACGCTAACAGCTACCCTGAACCTTGTGACCATGGAGAGTGTAGCTGCCCCTCAGCTGAGTCCTAGAACTTTCATGAACAAGCATCTCTGAGGACTCACAAGTGATGAATGGATGCCAAGAAAAGAGATGGAAAAATGGCACCCTGCCCAGCTGAAATGAAATGCTAAGAATTCCTGTCCCAGTTACTTTTAACCCTGGATGGGGCTGGGCAACACTTGAAGGTTTGATTTTAAGACACCAAAGCGAGGTGAGGGAGCCTGAGGCCAGTGACGCCCCCAGCACAAGTCAGCCATCTATCACCAGGCCAGCCGAGTTGCTGGACCATCAAAGGGACAGGCTAGGCTGCACATCACAAGGGGTCAGTGGAGCTTGTGGTCACTCCGGTGCTTCAGGATGGTTTACAGGGGCTCAAATGCCAGCACCAGGAAGGAGGCAGGTGCCAGAAACTACCACTGACCACTGTGCCTTCTTTCACCGTTCTGTGTAAGCCTAGCTGTGGTGACACTTTCCCAGATGAGGCCAGCCCTAACTTCCTTGATGCCCCCACTTCCAAACAGCCATGTCTCTGGGTTCTGTGTCCTTTACGGAGTTGTAAGTCCTCTTTTGTGTCAGCTCTCATCCAATTTGAGTCTTTGGTTCAGCGATTTGATTTTTACAGACTACAGCCAAATGTGTGCTGGAAGTCTGCCCTCTGCACTCAGCAAGGAAAGGCAGGCTCACAGTGTACTTGAAATGAGTTCTTTTTAATTAATGCACTTTCCAAAATGGTCCATGATGCTCTCTGGTGGAAAGCGTTCATGTTTAGCCACAGTAGGCTTTTAGGACTTAAAATGGCTGCATTATGAATTCGGTAGGGCAGATGGGGAGAGTAACTTCTAGCCGAAGGAGAACAGAGGCTCTTGTCTCTGAGCTGTGACTTCGCCCAAAGGGAACCTTCTTCAGCTTTGCACTTCCATGGTGGACTGGGGATCGCTCAGATATTCTCCGGCTGCTTCACCCTCCCTCCTCTCCTCCTGACTTTTCCATCCAATTCCTCTCTCCCGCTCTCTCTCCTCTTGCTTCTTTCTCCCTCCACCTTGTCCCCAGGGAAATAATGAAACAAGCAAGCCTCCAGGGTTCAGAAGCCAGACAAAGAACTGCTCAAACAACAGACTGAAGAAAAAAAGAAAACCAAGACTCCAAACTCAACTGGCCGGGTCCCCGGGGAGACTTTGGAGATTTACGTTGCTGGCTTCTCAGTGTGATCTTATCCAACATTTTCTTCTTTGCTTTATTCAAACACACGCACACACATGGACAAGATATTAAAATCAAGAATGTTTCATTAAAAATCTTTAATGAAAGAGAGCAAAGTGACAAGTTATAGTCAAGAATATCAGTGAGGAAAACAGACTTTCCCAATGCCTAGACCCCAAACTTTAGTTTGCTATAGCTCACGGTCACCAGCAGTTACCTGAACTGTACGCATGGCGATCAAGGGAAGAGTGTACAGAGAGAGGCATTAGGGGGCATTCAGACACAAAAACAAAGTCCTTAACACCAACGCTACCCAGAATTCCTGTCTGAAGGACAGAGCAGTCTGACTCTCGTGAGTTTGAAAACAATAAAGAATAGAGAATACCTTGGCTTGGGGCTTCTGAAGAAAGAGGTTTCTGCTAGTTCAAGGCTGGCGGCAGAGTGGGGTGGTGAAGAGCACTCCTCACACTCACAGCCTTTGGAACTGATGGGTAATAGAAGCAACGCAGATTAGGTGCCAGGATTGGGCACCAGTTATGCCACTTAGGGTACGCTATTTTCCCTCTTTGGCCTTCAGTTTCCTCTGTCAAATGAGTATTGAAACTACTCCCCCCTGTTGTTTGCAGGCTGGAATTAAATGCGAAATAGGAAAGTCAACAGTACCAAAAGGAAACAAGGAAAGTCCAACACCAAGTACCAGGGATTGGGCATGGGCCTCACAGCCATTATCTTGCAGCAATCCCCATAAGCCCAGGGGAATTTATTTCCAGTTTTCACATGAGGAAACCAAGGCTCAGAGAGGTCAGGCAACTCTCCCAAGATCACATAGTCAATCAGAAGGCAATGGAGGTGGGTGGTTCTCAAGGTATAAGTACAATTCTCCATGCAAAACACAACTTTGCTCAAAACCAGAAGCAACCAGGAACGATCAGCTCTCAATTCTGAGTTCCCTGAGAAAGAATTTCATGCTAGACTCCTCTGGCTCCTTTAATCCACTTTTAGTTCACCTTTTAAACCCCTGCATTGGTGTTGCATTTCAGCTATATTTAAAAGAAAGATGTTGGGATGAAAGAGAGCCATCCAATTGTGTGACTGAAGGATGTGGCATGAACAGACAAGGGTACAAGTCTGCAAGGACGTATCACATCAGTGGAGACCAGCCAAGAGCAGAGAGGACCAGGTCACAGGCAGATTGGCAGGAAAGGTCCATTCCTTTCTCTTAACAGCTGACCTACAAGCTGAAGTCACCCATATGGTGACATAAATTCAGCCTTGAAACTTCCGAGGGGGCCAACTAGCAGGTAAAGCATATATGCAAGGGCCTCTTAGGATGGAGAAGAAAATGCTTCAATTCCAGTTTGAACCCTGCAGCCCTTTATATGTGACTTGTCAGCTGTCCAAAACTGGAGGTCTTCTTTATGTATGCCTGAGCCCCCCAGCTAGGGCTAAATGATTTTCATTATGCCATCCAGCTGCGCTGTTCTGCAAGATGCTTAACCCTGGATCATATACTTTATTCTGCCAACTCAATCAGTAGGGTGCAAAGTTTCTTTGAGTGGGAATGGATTCGGACATCACAGCGACTGGAGACGGCATATTTTCTGTTAGCAAAACCCCTTTGCACAAAAATGAATGTTAATCAAATGTCTTTTCAGTGGGCTGTTTTGAGTAAAAACATGCAGTAACCATGATAAGAAAGGTAACAATGACGGCCATAACAATCCAGAGAGCTAACATTTACTGGGCATTCACCATGCGGCTGGCACTGAGCTAGGGGCTTTCCCTACATCATGCCATTAAATCCTTACACCTACCGCCCTGCCGATAGGTTTGATTGCTCTCCCCATTACATAGCAGGAATCAGTGCTCAGAGAGGCCGATCTTAGTACTTTCAGCACTTTCTGAATCCAGAGTCTGAGCCCTCGAGAAACACCACCTCATTACTATCTATCCTCTAAGTTCCCTTCTAGTTCCTTAAGCTTCCATGAAGGTATCTTCCATCCTGTATTTACATTTTCTCCCCCTACATTGCATGGTGAGCCTTTCCAAACCTGCCATTTCAAACAAGGCTATTTTACTATTTCTGGCTGCCCCATGGCTGTATATAGACTGCAATGCCCAGTGCAGCCAACTATGTTTTAATTTTCACATCCAAAAAAGAATTCCTGAAGGGAAAAGAGCATTTGATGGAAAGACAAAACCTTTACAAGCACTCAAGGAGGCATTAAGATCCCAATTTCCAAAATATGGTAATTCTGTCAAAGTTGTGACTTACTCTGGAGCCCATGGGGACGCTCATCCTGACCGGTCTGTGAAAGCCATCAGCAGTAAGCCTTCTGAGCAGACAGTCTGGCCTCCAGCAAGGAGACCAGGCTGCTGCGTTTAGTTTTGGTCTCACTGAGATGGTTTAAAACACTCTCAGGAAGAGATATTCAAGCAAAGCAAATTGCATCCTTGCAAGCTACAGTTCTGGTACATGACAGTCCGTGTGCGTATAGTCACGCACACCGGGGCCCTCCCCTGACGGTGCTCATGGATGCATTGCCTGGAAGCAGAACTCTCTCACTAGGGAAATAATCTACATGTCTAAATTATACAAAAGCCCTGCTTTTGTGGCTGGAGGATGGCATTACATCTGGTGTAGATCACTTACCCTGGTGTGATTTGGCCCTGCCAGGATTATTTGTGGTTCATAAAATTCCCATCAGACCCAAGCATATTCTAACACCACAGAACAAAGAGTAATCGTTCTAAAAATCTGTATTTCATCGCCAAAATCTCCATGGCAGATCTGAAATGCTGTGACTGGCTTTTGGGGAACCAAGATGAGGGAAACTAACTGTGAACACTCCTCCAAGAAACCCAATGTAGAGATCACACTGAGTCACGTGTCGCAGCCAGGCCGCGCAGTCATATTCTAGAGCTCTGTCACCATTTCTAATCTGAAAGCATTGGCTAAAATTAAATCTAAATTATTCGAGCCCCATTTCTTTACCTGGAAGTCACACCTAACTGCTCGTTCCTCAGAGCCTCTAATCGTTTCTGACACCCCGAGATGAAATGGCTACTGTGTGTGAACACTACCAGGTGTTTGGTCTTTAAGCCCTCTCCCCTTTTATTATATATATTTTAAAGACAGCTGCACTTTCTCTTGGAGAAATGCTGCTTCTCAAGCACTAAGACTCAAGTGTTTCCTGAGGACTCCCTACAGCTGTGACATGTCACTTTGCAATTGAGCTTTCCAAAAAGCACAGAAAAGGCAAAAGGTGCCAGAGGGCCACTAAATATGCCACCTGCCCAAGATAATGGGGCCCTGATAGCCTCTTCCTCATGCAAAGTCTTCAGAGCTAGCTTTCTCACCCTCCCTAGAAAATACGCTGGTATTTCGTTTGTGAATTCAAATAAATTACTCACCTACCTCGGGGAGGATGAAATGCCCAGTGTCGGAGGAAGCTTCCACCAGACCCTCTGAGCCTGTCAATTGCCCCAGTTCACTTTCTCCTTGGATCTGGCTTCTGAGAACACGAGCAGCCAACGCATCTTCTGGAAACCCTTCTCAAAATCTGGATCCTTCCTGACGCCAGCAGCAGGCTCAAGCCCGAGCTGCTCTGCACTCACTCAAGGAAAACAGCACTGCTGGACGGAGACCCTGTTGGGGCTCCACTCAGCAGGGCAAAAAGTATGACTCCTACCCTCCCCTCCTTTGGATCCGATCGCCAGCTTGGGAACCCCAGCGTCACACTCTGCAGGAAGTCACAGACCCCAGCTTCAGAGTCATCAACTGATCCCGAGCCAGACCCAGGCGACCAGTCGGCTGGTCGCAGAGCCCAAGACAGTGAACCAGGAAATGTGCAGCTCGGCCAAAAAATAATAATAACTGTCGGTGGAGCTGCTGGGGGTGGCGGAGAAGTCGCTGTTGCAGTGCTCGCATCCTCCGCATGCTAATGAAGCCGTGACGTCAGCAAGTCAGCCCTGGCATCTGGACGTCCAGTCCCCGCTGCCCAGCGCTGAGATTTATTTACATGTAAATTAGCCTCGCCTTCCAAATCAATAATCCCCAAGCCAGGGGGAGGGGAAGAAAGCCTTTGCTGGACGCAAACGCTCTAGGTATGCAACCTCTAAAGGAGCACAAAAATATCACATATAAGTAGAGAGGCTTTAAAGATACACGCCAATTTTTTTTCTTTTTGAAGGCTGCCCTCTTGTGTGCCAGGATCAGATCTGGGCCCAGTTACTAACCTGAGCGCCTGTTTTAGATTATATGCTGTACCAACCCAGAAGTGGAATAAAAGCTCTTTTTTTCCTCCCCGAAAGCTGTGTCAAGTCTTCAAATGCCTCTACTTTCTTTGCTCTCTTCCACTTTCATTCCAGAGTGTTTGCTGTCTTGAGACTATGTCATCCTTGAGTTTTTGTGCATCCCCAAAATAAAACACGACTGTCTGCTTTTCTCAGGCGCCTGCGTGGTGAATTAGCTACCGCCTCCCTCACCTTCAGACTCTGGCTCTCAGAGAGCATGAGAGATGACAAAGCATAAATCTGCCCAGGGGCATCTGAGGACCCTTAGAGAACATCGCTTCCATCTCTCCATTTTACAGATTAGGAGGCTGAGACTTTGAGTGAAGGCAGGCCTTTTTTCAAGGTCATGCAAGGATTTAGCGAGAATGGGCCAGAACCCACACTTCTTGGATCTCAGACTGGAACTCTGTTAAATACATCTGGGTCTCTAATCTCCATGCCCCTGTATCAGCAGAGAGGCCTAACCAAGCAACCATGAAGAAAGAACTCTACAGAGTTGGGTAGCCCTGGGTTCAGATCTGACTTTGTTTTCTGCGAGTGATGTGACCTTGAGCAAGTCACTTAACAGATACAGTCTTTAATTTTTCCATCTGTACCATCTCTTCATTCAGCCAAATATTTTCTATGTCATGCACTGTTCTAGGGATGGGGTATAGAGTGTTGCTGTCTCCTAGTTTGAGTTTGAGGGCAGTAACGTAAAGATACTGCATGGAAGTGCAGTGAGGATTGACACGATGCCATACACTCAATAAGTAACAGTTATTTCTTACATTTTTGATGAACTCAGAAAAATTCACCAGTGTTTTCATTCTACTCGGATGGCCATTGTTTCTATCCTCTGAGTATTTCCATGGTTATCTTTTATTATTTAAAACCAACTGTGCTTCCAGTGCTGCCCATGCAGTCTGCTGGCCAGGCGAGGGGCAAGTGCAGACCAGGACTCAGGACTCTGTGCTGTGAGAAGCAAGTGCTGTGGGACCCTTAGGTGGAGCATGAGGGAGGGCTGGGGAGGCTGGGGAGAGGCGTGGGCCGCCATGCCCGGAAGCTTCCCAGAGGACAAAGCAGCCTGCACAGTTCCTCGGGCACACTCCCCCACCTGAAGAACCCGCTCTGATGAGCTCTGCCTTTCCAGCTGGAGTTCCTGGAGCTTCAAATGAATTTCAGTGTTGGATGTGGGGAAGTTAAATTATGTCTTTTGTTATATGTAACTGCATTAATAATGCTTAATAACTTCTTTCAGAATGCTTCTCTCTGCTTTACAGAAGACTTTTCATGGTGAAAATCATGGGACCTGGAATAACTTCGCTAAGAGAAACGGAACGCAAGCAAATGAGTAATACTCTGCTTTAGGTCTCCATCATGCACAAGTCAGAGCATGTGGGGGATGTGGATGGTTCCCCGACACCTCAATATCCTTTAAGAAGGAAATTCATAAAAAAGATTTGGGGCCACCAGTGGCTGGATGGAAGCAGTGACACCTTACTCTGGCATGGCCAAGGACAAATTGCTCCAACTTTCTATGTCCCTGCTTCTTCTTCATCTGAAGATGCATCAGCTACTCTCTGATGTCCTTATCATTCGCATTATCATATGAGACTTCTGAGAAGTGATTCACAGTCAGTGAAATGGCAAGGAAGAGGAAAGCTGCAACTAGAAAGTGAAAAGAGATGAATCTTCACGGAGTAGATGCGACACATGGCTACCAACTTCAAAAGACATAACAGTATAACACAGGGTCTGGAACGGAAGGCCTGGGGACGGACCCTGGCTTTGAGGCTTGCTAAGTCAGTGACTTGGGGCCTGAGTTTCTCACCTATAACAAGAGGGACAATATTAGTGCCTGCCCTTGCAGGGTTGTTCTGAGGATCAAATGATCCTCAACGTGAAGCACCAAGCCTAGCACACAGCAACTATTTAATACACGTTAACTCTTGTTAGTGGAATTAATGATGCTTCCACTGTTAATTTTGGCACTAATTAGCTAACTAGACAGAGTTCGAAAGGTGGGAGGGAGCGGGTCAGTGGAAGACTGCCAAATCACCCCATTCCTAGGGCACAGCTCAAGGCTTCACCTGATGTGGGGGTGTGGCTGACAAGCTCTTCCTACATGAAGCACTACCAACACTCTTCAACTGCTATTTCAGGGAAGAAAGCAGGAAAAAAATGACCAAGAGGCACCAGGGCCTCCTTCTCTGAGGCTGCACCATAGACAAGACAACTCTATTTGTGGGATACCTGGATGCTTCATCCATTCATTCATGCAGCCATTCACTCATTAAATGCACTCCTACTATTTGTCAGTCACTGTTTTAGGCCTCAGGGACACCATGGGAACCAAGACAGACATGGGCCCTGCCTTAAAAAAGCTTAGAAATGAGTGGGGAAGACAATTAGAGTAGCAAGCAATCAGAGTAGTTGGTGACGCTGGTTATGACAGGATGTGTGCAGAGTTCTCAAAGGTCTAATTGCAGTCAGGAGGGGGATGGTGCAAAAGCATGTTGCCCAAGTCCTTTCCTCAGCATGTGCTCTGTGGCCAGAGCTTACTGATGGGGAAGCTGGACATCGAGGCAGCATCCTTGCACAGATTATGGAATAACAAAATCCACAATTCAGTAATTCCTTGTGACAATTATTTCATCCTGGAGACCATTATATTCAGGATTTTTAGAAAATACGCTGTGAGGCATTAGACACGGTGAGCCAACAACAACTTTGGAAATTCTAGAGACCTGATACATAGGAACAAAACTTACACTTCTTATAAAAACAGTCGAATTCCACATTCATGATAGCAAACTTCTTGCAGGCAGGGGAGAACAGGAAATACATATGAACAACTCAATCAGGTATTTATGCAGGACATTCTTGCTAAGAGACATGGATGCAACTACTGACCTTCAGAACTTTCTACTTAGATAGAATAAAAAGATACTTACATAAATGGCCATAACTACATATAGTATATAGGAAGGGAGACAAGGAAGCCAAAATTGATTGTGGTTGAGATGATCAGAAATCAGGACAAGTGTGATTTGAGTCACGTTGAAGGTTAATTTTTTTTTAGATAAAAAAACAGTTTTATGCAGGGGTTGGAGCTGGGGGCAGGCTTTACTAAACATGACAGCAAGTCCAGAAGTGGTAAATGAACAGTCGGGTAAAATTGTCAAAGTCAATTCTTAGCTGCTATAGAGGGTGTTGCAGGCCGGAGGAAGAGCTTCAGTATTGAAAGAGAAGTGTTAGCACAAATGCAGAAACAGGGAGACTCATCTGCATGGGCACGAGATGTGACAGTGGCAGGTAGTGATAAAGAGGCCACTCCATATGTGCTATAAAATCAAATCATCTGTCCATTCTTGCATTACTCAAAATCTTGTTAGAGGATTATGGGGAAAGGATAAGTGACTCACAGCTAGTTAGCTTACAGAAGAGAAGGGTAAATGACAGTAAGGGCTGTGCCTCGTGTGTGAAGGGCTTTGACGAAGACGGTCATAATGCACAATCTGTATCTCCATTCCCTTAGAGGTGTAAAATGAGAAGGAATGGATTTTTTAGAACTACAGAGGGATTTCACATGGCGCAAAGGAAGGCTTTTGAATACTGGGATGGTAAGAATGGGCGTAGGTCACTCAGAGCAACGGTAGCACCTTGGTGTTTTAGGAGCACTTTAAAAAGATAAAGACAGCACCAGCCCTCACAGGCTGGAATTAATACCTTCTGGTCTGCTATTGTGAAATCCTAATTACTGTAAGGAATATTACAAAAGTTTCAAACCAATCATCTAATACAGATCATAAGGTCATTTCAGTTTATTTTATTAAGAAAAGTGTATGTCTTGTGTGTGTGCATATATATATTATATAGACAGACATACAGAGAGATTTATATAGTTTTATATAATCTACTCAAGAGTAGTTCTCTGACATTTAGATTTCAAAATCCAATCACCTTTTTAAAGTGGAAAGAGGAGGCTCACAAGAAATTGTATCAGTTGGAATAGGCCAGGCTGTGGTACAGTGACAATTATAATCTCAGTGGTCAAACACCACAAAGATTGATTTCTCCCTCATGCAAAGTTGGCTGGAGGTCCAGAAACTCTCCTGGCAACTCCCTTCCAAGCAGTGACTCAGGGATCTAGTCTGCTTCCTTCATATGTCTCTGTGATTTCAACACCAATTTCCACGTAACAGCAGCAGAAGAAGAGGGAACTGGAAAGGCTTTTAAGTGCTTCAGCCTGGAGGTGGATGACATCACTTAAATAGGTTAAACTTGTCCCATGACCTCAACTAACTGCAAGGGGTCTGGGAAGTGTATGCCCAGAAGAGGAAAAACAGATAATGGGGAACCCTGGTAACAACTACCACAGCTGTCAATTATTATTTTTGTCATATAAATTCATTTTAAAAAATGGCACAAAAAAGCCATACTGTCTGAAAGCAAAGAGATGTCTAACAACAAAAAATGATGACAGTCCTAAGTGAGCACCAGAGATCAAAGTCGCATCTGGTTTGCCCCAGAAGGGAGAAAATAGAAAACATTCCATATTTTAACTAATTTTCAAGCAGCAGTATCCAACCCACATGAATCACACAGAAAATAAATGAAACTTACAAAGCTCAAATAGTACAGCTAAAGATAAATAAGCACCTGCAAGGTGGAGCTGTCTTCGGGGAAAAAAAAATGCTCAAAAAGGATTCTCCTCAATAGTTTCTAACCATTCTCCAGGTTAGACTTACAATAATCTGCCTCCCTCAACAGACTTGGTATTGCCATTGAATGAGACCAACAGAAAGACCTGAATTCAAATCTGGCTCTATTACTTCCTAGCTGCACAAGTTGGTAATAATAGCCACTCACCTTTTCTAAGCCCGTTTCTCCATCTCTAAAATTGGGGTATCTATCTACCAAAGGCTTGGGGAAGATTAGACAAATTAAAGTGGGTACAGTGCTTTGTACAGCACCTAACATACACAGTAGGTGGTACTCTTACTCCCCACTGGTTTCCAGACAGGTAAGCAAGAATGACAGGTGCAAGTAAAAGTTATAATACAATTGTTCATCATAAACACAGGGATGACCCACACCCGACATCCCTCTTTTCTTGTCCATTCATGTAAATTCCATATCATAAAGGCTTCTCAGACCATGGACACATTTTTATATCTTGTGAAAAATAATCGGCACACTTTAAATCCAGAAAAAAGGGCCTTCCTTTTTTTCTTTTCCATCATCCTAGGAATCTGCCTCATTTTACACATTTTAATTATTCTTGATCCTAATAATCTAACGCATAAAATTTTAACACAGCCTTTTATCCTCTCTTAATTACATTACTTAAAAGGAGAAAGATGAACAAGCTAGCATGGGCAAATCAAAATGAAAGACTGCTGAAGATTTGTCTCCTCCCCCAAAAAGATGAAAAACCTGCATCAATAATTTAAACATGCTTACCACTGCACATTTCCATGAAAACACTGTTAGACTGACATGATATGCTAGCAAACATTACTTTTGTTTTAGATAAAGAAAGCTTCACTTACTATGGCAGCTTGTTGAAACTACTAATTTTCATTAAACAGATGAGTAGAAACCTGATTTTTCTCTGTGTAAACGACTGCAAGAACAAGTAAGGGTTGCAAAAGGAGGCCCTGATTTTCTAGCACTTCCGAAATGCAGGCATTTGAGCTATTACATGCTTCTTTTGGGAGAGAACACTGGCAAAATGGAAGACATCCCAGAAAAAAGGTCTGAAAAACTCTCTGCCTCATAAAATAGCAAGCTCACAGCCAAAACCTGGCTTGGGAAAACTATCCTGCAAGACAAATGTCCCAGATGTACAAACTGACAGTGTTTTTCATCAGGGAATGGGAAGGACTTACATGTGTCAGGTGGCTGACACACTTTATCTCACCATAGTCTCAAACCATAGCTTTTATTCCCCTCTGTTGTACAGATGAGGACACTGCGGTTCAAAGGGGATAAAAGAATGACGCAAGAACCCAGAGATGAGATTTGGTCTTGTGTCTGATTACAAAGTTCATATTCCTGGCTTGTAAGTCAGTGGGTCTCACACATTCCCCCCAAAACAAGGAGTGTCCACATCAGGGCCATTAGAAATCATTTATTATTAAAAACAGAAAAAGGCTGAAGGTTCGCTGGCCTTCCAGATTAGAGAGATTCCTTTATATAAAGCCCACAGTATTGCTTTCTTAGGTGTGTGTTCTTACCTTAAAAACTCTTGCCTTGTTTCAGTCTTACATCCATGGTGAGTGATTATGACCCCTCAGTTAATCTTAATGATTACTCAGTGCCTCCCTAACTGGACTGTACGCCCTCTAAAGGCAGGGACCATGCCTTTCTCGGCTCATCATTCTATACCAAGCATCTACTTCAGTGCCTGGTGACCTGACAGCTAATGACTATTTGTTGAATGAATATAAAGGCTGACAATGATTTTTCTTGTCTACAAATGAGAGGGAATTCAGGATTATTCCTGTAAGAACATCTCTATTCATCTGCACTCCAACATAAATTTGTAAGTGCGAAATGAAAGGATGGGTTTAAGCTCTCCGAAACCCTTTCTTAGCTTAGCTTCCGTGGTGTCATCTTCTTCTGGTTTCCCTTCTACCCTCTGGCTGTCCCTCCTCATGTCCCTGGCAGGTAAGCATTGGCATACCTCAGGACTCAGTCCTGGGACTTCTATTCTTTTCTGTTCACACACACTTCTTGGATCTGGCCCAGAGTCTTAAATACCACTTCTCTGCTGGCAACTTAAGGCCAGACTTTCCAAGAACTCAAGGCTTACCTATCCACCTGCCTATGTCACATCAACATTTGGATGTCTAAAAGGCTTTTCAAATTTAACAAGTCCACAGATCAGTTCATATCCCCCACAAATTCCATCTGCAATATTCACTATTTCAGTTAATGGTGACTCCATCTTTCCAGTGGTTGAGAACAAACACCTTTGAATTATCTTTCACTCTTTTCTTCCTCTTGTCCCTGACATCTAAATCAGGAGTTGGCAAACCACATCCCACTGGCTAAATCCAGTCTGCTTCATGATTTTGCAAACACAATCATGCCCAGTCATTTATGGAGCATCTATGCTGCATTCACGTTTCAACAGCAGAGTTGAGTAGCTGCAACAAGAGTATGATCTGCAAAGCCTAGTGTATTTACTGTCTGACCCCTTACACTGAACATTTTGCAATCCTTGACTAGTCCTGGTGGCTCTGCCTTCAAAGCCTAGGCAGAATCTAACGTCTTCCCACCACCTCCACTATTCTACCCTGCTCCAAGGCACCAGTGTTTCTCTCCTGTATAGAGATACATGCACCATCAGCTCTGCCTCCACCTTTCTACCTTTGTTCCCCTTCAGTCCATTACAAAATTGCAGCCATAGTGATTGTCTGAAAACAAACATCAAAGCATATCACACTTCGGCTCAAGACCCTCTGGTGTTGCTCATCTCAGAGTAAGGCCCTTGAGAACCACACCTCAGGATTTCTTTGGTACCATCTCCTGTACTCTCTGCTTAGCTGTCACACAAACACCGGTCCTTGCATGTGCCATGCACACGCCAACCTCCAGTTCTTTGTCTTTGCTCCTCCTTGTCTGCATGTTCCTCCTGTAGATACTCACATGGCTCTCCCTCTCACCTTTTCAGGTCTTAGAAATGACACCTTGGGGAGGCCTTCCTATCCTATCCCAAATCATCCTCCCTCCCACCTTCCTAACACTGCCAAACCTTTACACTACTTGATTTTCCTCCTTAGCACTTCACATTCTTTTAAAAAAGTCTTACAGTTCACCTACTTTAAGTATGCAATTCAATAGGTCTTAGTATATTCATAGATTTGTGTAACCATGATCACCATCTTGTTTTAGAGCACTGTCACCAACCCTTCACGCTCTAGCCACTAGTAATCACTCCCCACTTACTCTATGGTTCCAGCCTGAGGCAAACAGTAATATGCTATTTCTATAGGTTTGTCTATTCTGAATATTTTGTATAAATGGATCATATAATACATGATATTTTGCAACTAGTTTCTTTTACTCTGTGAAATATTTTCAAGGTTTATCCATGTTGTGGCTTGTACTAGACCTTCCTTCTTTGTTATTCTTGACTAATATGCCATTGTATGAACATATACTTTGATTATCCATTCATCAATGATGGACACTTGGGTTAGTTCCACTTTTTGACTATTATCAACAATTCTACCATGAACATTTGTGTACAAGTTTTTCTGAGGATGCACATTTTCATTTTTCCTGGGTATATATCTAGGAATGGAATTGGGGGATCATGTGATTATTCAGTTTAACATTTAAAGGAACTACCAAACTCTTTGCCAAGACTGAAAAATCAGCTGTTAATCCTATGGTAGCTCTCCTGTATGTGATTTCTCTTGCTGCTTTCAAGTTTTACTCTTTGCCTTTGTCTTTCGACATTTTGGCTATGATGTGGTTCACTGTGGATCTCTTTGGGTTACATTAGCTTCCTGGATATGTAGACTAATATTTTTCATCAGATTTGGGGAGTTTTCTACTATTATGTCTTCAAGTATTTTTTCTTCTTTTTCTTTCTCTTTAGCTGGTCACATTATGCATATATTGATGTGCACAGTGTATTCCACATTTCTCAAAAGGTGTGTTCAGTAAATCAAATTATCATTCCATACACCCTAAACCCTATACAGTGATATATGTCAATTATTTCTCAGTGAAACTAGAAAACTTCATAAAAAAGCTGTCCATTTTTCTTCATTCTTTTTCTTTTCCTGTTCTTGAGATTGTACAGTCTTTATTGATCTACCTTCATGTTTACATACTCTTTCTTCTTCCAGATTAAATCTGTTGTTCAGCCCCTCTAGTGGATTTTTCATTTCAGTTGTAGTGTTTAACTTCAGAATTTCCATTTTAAAATAATTTCTTTATTGATATTCCCTATTTGATGAGACACTGTCATCATGTTTTCCTTTAATTCTTTAGATATAGTTTCCTATAGTCCTTTGAACATATTTGTAACAACAGCTTTGAAGTCTTTGGCAAATGTGACACTTAGGCCCCCTCACAGACAGTTTTTCTCATCTACTTTTTCCCCCATATGTGAGGGCTATACTTTCCATTTCTTTGACTAAGTCACGGTATTTGGGTGAAAACTGAACACTTTATATAGTACAGCAGTTCTGGATACTGACTCCCTCCTCTCTCTCCTGGAGCTCATCTTGTTTATTTGTTCACTGACTGGCCAGATGAGCTGAGTGAAGTCTGTTTCACCTGTAGTGTGCAGTCCCTGATGTCGCTCCTCAGCGGACATGGACAGTCTCCCTGAGCACCTGGCTGGTCTATATTATTGGTATCACACCCTGCTGTTAGCCTCCATGAATTGCTGATTGTTCTATTGTTTCTGACGTATCCTGGGGCATAAATTGCTCCACAGTCTGATCTGACTAATTCAGGCCTCCTTGGCAGGGTGTTGCCAGTCTTTGAGGTTGCCCCTCCCAGGCTGAAATCATAGCCCTGCACTGAGAGCTAGGTGGTGAAGGAGCCCATCTCCTCAGCGGCACACTCCCAGGGTAGAGTAGTCATCACAGTGATCTGGGTTGGTGGGGGAGACGAGTGGGTCACGGCTCAAATGTCAAAGATTCATTCTTCTTACCAAGATTTAGATTTCTTGAAATAGGTATTTCTCTACTTGCTACATACCCTTGGGACAATTTTCAAAAACCTTAGATGGTTGTTTCTTGAAAACAGTTCCAGATTCAACTGGTTATTTCCCTGGTTAAAGGGTGTACTCTGCTCCTGGCACTGCCATTTGTAAGCTAATGTCCAGCACTCAGTACTGTTAATCACTCTATGTCTGAGTTGTTTGTGCTGCTATACGGTCTGTCTCCCTACCGAGGCCTAGAAAGTAAGCTTTAGGGGACAGGGGACAGGATTTTTGTCAGTCTCACCTGGAACTGTGCCCTAAAAGCCTGGAACAGTGCCTGCCAGAATGCAGGCCCTCAGTACGTATGCCTCAATGACTGAAGCGCCCATGGCTCGCCTGCCCTATGTATGTCGTGTCCAACTATAAACTGTCAAGGCTGATGATCCATTTATGGTGTGATAATTATGAATAACTGCAGTCCTTTATTTCCACATACATTCTTTTGCAATTTCCTCGGTTGCTGATCACAGCCCTGGCTGACCGTCACACTTGTGAACATCATCACACAGTGACGGAAAGTGAAAAAAGTAAGAGAAGTACAGCTATGGCACACATATCCCTCAACCCACCATACGGGATTGTCCCTCTGTTCATTTTAATCTTATATATCCCTTAACATCTACAAACAGCTTGCTATAAAGGCCATCTAATTTATCTTGGTTTGAAAGGAGGTCCTCCTTCAACAGAACTAGCCCTGGAATTGGAAAATTTGTGTTTGATTCTGGGCCCTGGCTCTTGCTGTCTGTGTGACATTGGGCAAGTTACTTAACTTCTCTGTTCTTTGGAAGCCATCTCTGAAAAAATGTGAGTAGTGGTCATAAACGTAATACCTCTTCCTGTTATGAATTCAAATAATCTTCACAAAGCACTCTGCACAGTGTAAGATACACCATGAGCATTCAGTTAAGTGCTAAGTGCCGTTATTATCTGTAAAACAGTAATCATAGACCTGCCCCCCATCACATTGGGGTGATCTGATGAAGGCAGAATGTGTGTGTAGGGTGTTGTGTAAAGTTGCCTTCTTAGAGCTGTAGAACTAAGTCTTCCTGGCCTGCTGGGCTGACAAAAGCCCCACTGGTGTTTGTTTCTGTTCTTGTTCATCATTCTACTCTTCCAGGCCCCTGTTCCAAACTGTCCACTCTTAGGCTAAATCAAGGCCTGCAGGAGATCCTGGGAATCCTGTATGAAGACCTTCACCTTCCCTCAGGGAGGAAGTTCCCAGGACAAGGCCATCACTCGAACACCACCTCCTAGTCACCGTATTGCTCAGCAGAGGAGCAGGCTAAGGCAGCGTCCAAATTACAAAAACCAGGCACCAGAACTTGGAAGTCCAGCTGAAATGAGCAATGGGAGAAGGTCAGTTATGCACTGCGATGTGCTTCCCTTTGGAGAAACTGATAGTGTCAGCCTAATGCCTGGGTGACTGAACATTGTGAGAACCAGTGTCTGAAGGAGAGAGAAGAGTCCCCCAGTGGCCAGGGACCTCTGGATTACAGGCACTCTGTTGGTGGGACATGTCCAAGGGCACATCCTGCCCCTGCCCCTTATTATTAGTTATGTGAATTGGGACAAGTCACTTTTCTTCTCTGAGTCTCGTCTAACAGTCTCTGCCCCACGGTCTTTCTGGACCCTGTGAGATAATACAGATGAAACTGCCAAGCCCACAGCAGATTCTTAAAAAATGTTTATTGAATCTGAGTGTAAACATACCGTTGGTCCTAATCGGCACAGTAAGGGTGCCGAAGCCCTCGATTTGAGTGGCTGTGAGCATGCGCACAGCAGTCCATACAACCTTCCTTCTTCCCCGACTCTGAGGCCCATGGAGTCTCTGACAGCCAGGCCGGTTTTCCTGCTGACTTGTTGATATTCTTCCTGCTCCCTGTGATGTCACAGATCAGTTCAGCAAGGGGAAACCCTGTGGTGCATTCTCAGGGTCACCAGGGGACAGGCCTGCATGGATGGCAGAGCAGGCTGCTGGGGTGAATTGCTGAGCACCCCTTCTCCGGAGCAGCAGCCCCGACTCATCCGGCAGAAGCAACATTCCTCTTCCCTTAAACATCACATGCAGAGCCCTGCTGGGGGCCGAGGCTGGCGGAGTGTTCGCTGCTCAGCTCATCACAGCTGGGGCAGCTGTGGAAGGATGGGCTGTTAGGAGCCCAGCCAACAAGAAGATACACAGAGGGTATTAATCTAGCTGGGATGAGGGGAGCTGTATTGCTGGCAACCAGAAACCCCAGGAGGGGAAGGTCAGAGTCGGCTTCCCAGAGAAAACGGGGATGCTTCTCCGAGGGATCCTTTGGCAGGATCAAGTCAGAGCCAACGTGTGCGGTCCAGAGATGCTCCCGAGGCCCCTAGTCCTTCGGGGTCCCTAGGGCTGGTGCTTTCAGGAGCCCTTGGCCATGGGGACACTGGTGGAGAGACGGTCTATATGCCAGGTTTAAAGGTGACATTTACTACATATGCAACACCTGATTTAACCCTCATGACAAGCTTTCAGGGTGATACCAACAGTCTCTTACCATAGACAAAAAAAAACCTGACGTTCAGAGAAACCAAAATAGCTGTTAACTATGAACATTCCTCTAATTTCTGAGTCCGTTTCCTTTTCCTTCTATTTATTGCTGTTTGTAAAATTTTCACTTCATTTTCAATTCATTGTTGAGTCTGTTCTTCACATTCCACCCTGGGTTTGCACTGATCATGACAGAAGATAGCTTTGCTTTGGCCAGTCACGTGCAGAAGCTATCATACCCTCCAAGAGATCCGCCAGGTCAAGGGGAGCAGCTGGGGGAACAAGGTGCCCAGGGCTAAAGGGCAAGTTCCTTATGCTCATCACAGATGCAGGGTTAGCCAGCTGTGGCCCCTCTTCATGGCAATAATGACAAAGGAAATACTGAATACACACAGCTAGCACTGGAGGTGGAGCCTGGTTATCTGAGTCTTCACAGGCCTTTACAGGGCTTCTGTGTGCAGGTTTCAGAGTAATCCCCAGCAACTCTGTTGGGGGCCAAAGAGAGGAACAGGGGTGAGCAGTGGCGTGAGATGGCACAACTTCTGAGGGCTCCTGAATGGCTGCTGGGGGCCTGGAGGGGGCATTCAGCACCCCTGTGTTGTACTGGACCTACACCAGAGGCTGAGAAACAGCGTACACGGCCAAGTAGAACATATGTTGGGCTCTGAATGCCATATGGTCTCTGTAGCACCTACTCTACTATTGTAGCGTGAAAGGTGCCACAGACTATCTGTAAGCAAATGGGACTGGCTATGTACCCCAATAAAACTATCAAAACAGGCCGCTGGGCCACAGGAGGCCTGCAGGTTGTGGCTTGCCAACCTTACATCTGCACAACAGCTTTTCTTAAAAAACAAAACAAAACAAAACCTGTCTGAAGATCTGGCCACTCTTAGTTTGAGTTTCCAAGAGGCAACAATTAGCAGGACATGAATGAGGCAGCCCTCTTTTAGCAGGGGATACTCCAGTTTTCCCAAATACCAGGGTGGAGAGTCAGTTCACATTTACTGTCCTGCTCGTTTTCTCATTTATTTACTGACATACATGTGCATTTGTGTACATACATGTGTATGTGTATAAGTGTATATGCTTGCGTGTGTCTGTATATCTTAACACTCAGCAGCTAGCAGTACTTTATATTATGGAGATATTTCAATAGTCTCCAAAGAGCTTTAAAAAAAAAACACAATGTGAAGCCCGGCTGGGGGGTCCAACCCTTGATCTGTCTTTGAAACTGCAACTTGAGCAAGATTCCGACCATCCCGAGGCATCAGCTTCCTCTTGTGTCAAATGCAGAAACTGTCCGTCCGTCCCAGGATCGCTGTGAGAACAAGCCAGGTAGACAGCCTGGGAACGCAGCATGGAACAGCTTAAGTGTCAGCCCTGCAAATTATGCCTTCAGGATTAGCCAGGTAGGGGAAAGGCTTGTGGCTGTTTTTCTCCTGTATCAGGTGTCTAAACAATTCCTAAAATGAAAATGGATAACACCTCACCTCACTGGTCCCCTCATCACCCACCTCACACCCTACAAAAATGAGCCCTTGCAGAGAAATCCCTCCCCGAATATTGTTTTGCTAAGATCAGCTGAAGGGCTCTTTGGAAAGCTCAGAAAGTTAGGTATGACTTCTAATCATCTTTTCTCTTTTCTGCAAGCAGCTTATGGGATCAGAGGTCTTACCTGCAGCCTTCCACCCTCAGTTGTCTTTCCTCTTCTTTCCATCCCCACACTGATCCAAATAAATAAATAATGTGCACATAACTCTAACGATCTTTTCTTAGAGAAGGAAAAGGGCATACTTAATGTCGCCTTCTTAGTAGGCTCGCTGGAACTTTGCATTGAACTAAAGCTACATGAACGGAGCACAGCTTGTCAAACTAGGCATTTTTCTTGGGCCTTTTCTTGAAGGAATTCCTCCTCCCCACTGCTCTCCCTCTTTCCTCCACCTGTACCCTTTCCCCACCCTGTCTACTGCAGAAAAGTCCTCACGAAAGAAGAGATGAATCTTCAACTTATCTGGGTGGTGTGTTTTACACAGAGATTCTTTAATTGGTTACAAAAGCTAATTTTCCATTTACATTACACAGCAACAATTTATTCCACATTAAACTAGCCAAGCCTGCGAGTCCACCTCGGCAACACCATGGCTGGGGGCCAAGATCCATGGATCTCTTGCTTCTACTACCTCCGCTCCCACACTTGCAAGGGGCCACCAACGCTTTCCAGTTGCTTCTCCTTGGGTGTGCGTCGCCTATTCTGTCTCCCGTGTGTTTAAGACGCTGAGCACCAGTCTACAAACAGCAGTCCGTGGCTCCTTCCGGCACTGACGTGGAGCCTGAGCATACTTTGCCATCGGTAAGAGCACGGGCTGAGAGATGTTTATAAAAGGAGAGGCAATGATGAGAGAGGCTGTAAGGATTAAGGGCATACTGACTACACCCCAGTCATTCCAAGATAGAGAATAATTATCTCCATTTGAGGGATGAGAAACATGAGGCTTAGGAATTTAAGCGATGGCCCTCAAGAAAAATAGAAAGTCAGAGAACAGTCATTTGAACTGAAGTCTGTCTCGTACCAAGCCTATGGCTTCTAAATGCAGAGCTGTACTGAGAGGGTTGGGCTGTGATGTGCTCACAACTCTAAAAATATGGATGGCGTCCCTTGAGGGCAGGCACTTTTTATTTTTCTTCTGTGGACAGTGGTGGAGAGGGTGTTTCCAGGCTGGGCCTACGGCAGGGTTTCTTGAAAGTCGCCATAAGCACAGTCTGTGCGAGATCCTTCTCTGTGGTGCGGGCCTGTGCCCACGTTATACAGTGTTTATCAGCATCCATGGCTTCTGGTCCATCAGATGCCAAGAGTGCCTCTCTTTCCTGCTGTGATGACTAAAAACATCTCTAGATATTGCCAAATGTCCCCTGGGGGACAAAACTGCCCCTAGTAAGAACTACTAGTCTCGAAGCGGTTTAGAAATCCTACCTTGAAAAATGTTACTCCTGCCTCTTTGGGAGCCATACAAGACAGAGATTAAGAGCCCAAATTGTGGTATCAAACATACCTGAAGCTGAATCTCAGCTCTGCCATTTATGGAATTGTGACCTTGGATGAATCATTTAACCTCTGTGAGCCTTTTAGTGTAAAATGAGTAGATAAAAGTATTCTGAGGATTAAAGCAGAAAATGAAGGTGAAGCCTTAGCAGAGTACCTGACACATTCACAGTGTAATAATGCCAACGGGTAATACTGTGATGAAGAAAAACACAGTTGGAAGGTGTCAAAATTATTCATTTCATTTCATAGATGGGTAAACTGAGGCTTAGCAATAGGAGGTATTAATTCTGCTTAGGACCTGTGCCACTTCTCCAAGAAAAACGCATTTTTTTTGGCCACGGCTCCTATTGCCCCGTAATACTATATCTTTGAGCCTCCTGCTATGTTATTTCTGTACTAACCATGTTCTTTCATCTCATTATTGTTAGTATTCCAATTTGTGGCAGCTAAATTATGGAGTCTTTGATGAAGTACCCACCCTCTATTTGACGGAGCAATGAATCAAAGACAAAAGGGAAAAAAGTGTTAACTTGCATGAAATCACAGCCGTGGCTCACAGACAACTGTCCAGCATTGGGGAAGTTACACAATTTTGGCCTTGATATCCTGCTGAAACCAACCCCGAGCATGCAATAACGTGTGGTTTGATTTTGCTCAAGGAAAATGTGTGTGCCGCCATGTGGTAGCCACAGCTAGAAACCCCGGGATCTCAGTTCAGGTGGAAGAACACCACCTTCCTATGCTCCAATTTGTACACTCACGTGTACCTGGTCATTTTAAGGGAAGTTCTGTGATGAGCTAGCTGGCGGAGGGAGTCAGGTGCTAACTGCTGCAGAAGTTAGTCACTCACTTAAGGATGTTTGGGATGAGCGTCAGGTCATATCCAGAAGGGAGCCGTCCCCCGGCTGGGGCTGACATTCAGTGACCTGGATTTTGTGGACACATGCTGGCTTGGGCTTTCCTGGACACCATGAAAAAAACAAAATCCCCCCTCCTCCCCGTTATACGTCCCTTTTCCTGGAAAACCTCACCGCCACAGTTGTCATTTTAAAACTTCATCTGAGGGATCTTGGTGATGCTTGAAAGTGAACCACTGGAGTTGGAAAATATTGTTTCAGGTAACCCGGACCAAGCCCACAGCCCTACACACCCCCTCCTTTTTATTTATTTATTTATTTTAAATTTATTTTGGTATCACTAATCTACAATTACATGTGCAATATTAAACTACCCCCTTCATCAGGTCCCCCCCAACAACCCCATTACAGTCACTGTCCATCAGTACAGTGAGATGCTATAGAATCACTACTTGTCTTCTCTGAGTTGTACTGCCCTCCCCATGCCCCCCCAACATTACATCTGCTAATCGTAATGCCCCTTTTTCCCCCTAATCCCTCCCTTCCCATCCATCTTCCCCAGTCCCTTTCCCTTTGGTAACTATTAGTCTATTCTTGGGTTCTGTGAGTCTGCTGCTGTTTTGTTCCTTCAGTTTTTTTCTTTGTTCTTATATTCCACATATGAGTGAAATCATTTGATACTTGTCTTCTTCAGCTTGGCTTATTTCACTGAGCATAATACCTTTTAGCTCCATCCATGTTGTTGCAAATGGTAGGATTTGTTTTCTTCTTATGGCTGAATAATATTCCATCGTGTATACGTACCACATCTTCTTGATCCATTCATCTACTGATGGACACTTAGGTTGCTTCCATTTCTTGGCTATTGTAAATAGTGCTGCGATAAACATAGGGGTGCATCTGTCTTTCTCAAATTGGGCTGCTGCATTCTTAGGGTAAATTCCTAGGAGTGGGATTCCTGGGTCAAATGGTATTTCTATTTTGAGTTTTTTGAGGAACCTCCATACTGCTTTCCACAATGGTTGAACTGATTTGCATTCCCACCAGCAGTGTAGGAGGGTTCCCTTTTCTCCACATCCTCGCCAACATTTGTTGTTGTTTGTGTTTTGGATGTTGGCCATCCTCACTGGTGTGAGGTGATATCTCATTGTGGTTTTAATCTGCATTTCTCTGATGATTAGCGATGTGGAGCATCTTTTCATGTGCCTGTTGGCCATCTGAATTTCTTCTTTGGAGAAGTGTCTATTCATGTCCTCTGCCCATTTCTTAATTGGATTATTTGCTTTCTGTTTGTTAAGGTGCATGAGTTCTTTATATATTTTGGATGTCAACCCTTTATCAGATACGTTTTTTATGAATATATTCTCCCATACTGTAGGATGTCTTTTTGTTCTACTGATGGTGTCCTTTGCTGTACAGAAGCTTTTCAGCTTGATATAGTCCCACTTGTTCATTTTTGCTTTTGTTTCCCTTGCCCGGGGAGATATGTTCATGAAGAAGTCGCTCACGTTTATGTCCAAGAGATTTTTGCCTATGTTTTTTTCTAAGAGTTTTATGGTTTCATGACTTATGTTCAGGTCTTTGATCCACCTTGAGTTTACCTTTGTGTATGGGGCTAGACAGTAGTCCAGTTTCATTCTCTTACATGTAGCTGTCCAGTTTTGCCAACACCAGCTGCTTAAGAGGCCGTCATCTCCCCAATGTATATCCAAGGCTCCTTTATCAAATATTAATTGACTGTATATGTTTGGGTTAATGTTTGGATTTTCTATTCTGTTCCACTAGTCTGTGGGTGTGTTTTTGTGCCAATACCAAATTGTCTTGATTACTGTGGCTTTGTAGTAGAGCTTGAAGTCAGGGAGAGTAATTCCCCATTTTATTCCTCCTTCTCAGGATTGCTTTGGCTATTCGGGGTCTTTTGTGGTTCCATATGAATTTTAGAATTATTTGTCCCAGTTCACACCCCCTCCTTTTAACATTAGGATGAAAGTCTGTTTTCTCCCTTTTCGATCTTCGAGTTTTCTCCACTCAGTAGTGCCTATCATCTGGGTTCAGTGATAACAGAAGTTCTAAAATTGTAATGTGCCTAATACAGTGAGGAATGCCAGAGAAGGAGGGGCCAGGATCTGTCCGCAGTATTCATTCCAGGGCTTATCAATGTTTATTCACAGGAAGGCCTTCATGAGTCAATCTGAAGTCCATTTCTAAAAAGTCATAGATTCAGGGCCACAAAATGAGCATCTCATTTTGCAGATGAAACACCTGAAACCAAAGCAGGTCCTGTCACTTGTCCAAAGCCCCAGTGTGAGCTAGGAGGGGCTGCCCCTGGAATCCAGGCTTCTCGACTGGTCAGTTTCCAGGACCGAATCCTTCTTTCACAGACCAGGCTCTCTGATCAGATGATACATTTTAATTGTCTATATTGTTCTTTTTTTTCTCTCATTTGAACTGAAAGCTCCTAAAATATAGTTTAATAATTGCAGCTATTACTATGCATGCATTATAATGTGCACAGGAGATACAAATGAGGCTTTTATGGAAGCGGCACCATCCTATTTATACTACCTTTCCATGTATTTATAGGCTATAGATTACCTTTAAGCTTTCTGATTTTAAAAGAGTAACACTCTAAAATGATTGCTATTCTCAGGGGAATAAAGACACTTTATTTTGCCATCTTTTTGTCTTGCATCATATGTGGCCTCTGCTGTCTTGCTGAATCAGGCTTTAATTGTAGGTGGATCTTTTTGATTCCATTGTTTAGCTATGCAAAACTTTGCAGCAATTAGGAGCAAGGCACAAAATTCCTTCCCCTTACTTAATAAGATACAACTTCAAAACAAGGAATGCATAGACTAAAGTATTGTAGGTCATAATCCAAGTAACCTGGGTCATAACTATGACAGGATAAAAATTTCCCCCTAAAATTTTCCCCATTTTCCTCCTTAAGTTTCTTTATCAATGTGATGAGATACTAAGACTTCACATAAGATAAGCCTTCTGCTATAGGATACCACTGAGTTGACAACATAAATCGATTCTTAATGAAGAAAATTAATTTAATTAGGAGATATAGCATGGAATTTCATTTTCTAATGGGCTTCACACAAAGTAGTTACATAAAATCACTTTGAGATCAAAGTGACTTTGGGTCTGGCCTGGTTGCACCACCTTGCCACCAACTGAGAAATCAGCCATTCATTCCTTAGGTGGGCAGGAAAGCTGACAGTTTTCCCATGGTCTGCACACCCCAATCCATAAAACTTTAAAACCCATGCTCTATAAAACTTATGTAACTAAAACTTTATTCACTAACATTTTTTTTGCAACAGAAAGCTGAGCGCTTAATACTTCTTTTTTAAAAGGCAGCCCACCATCTTACTGGATGAAAATTGAAATGCACATTAGAAATAATTACCATCCGTTAATTTTCATGAGTCATTCCCACTAACTTCTTGCAAATGATCTGTCTTGGCAAAAAAATGTTCCACCTAACTTCTCTCCAGCCTGCCTTATTCATTTCAAGGAGAGCATTTAATAATGAGCAAACAGCAAATAATGAGGCAAAAGACAAAAATTTGCTAGTCAGTTACAAAGAGACGCTGCCTCTCTTCCCCAATAAGTTTTCAGTCTAAAAGGACCAAGGGAAAGTTAATTCGTGTGCAATCAGCATGTGGATGCAGGGACATGCATAAATTCAGTAAGTTGCAGGCTAATAATTAAAGTCTGCCACATAAACAGCAAAATGCCAACCTCTGTAGCTATCAGGCAGGTGGCAACTTGAACTACAGATCAATCACCACTCACATCAAAGAAGCGAGAGGTGACGCCAGTGAGACAAATCCAGCTGAAAACCTTGTCCTTCCATTTGATAATGCATTGCCCCTCTTAACCCAATCTCCATATTGCCAAATGTGGCAAGTCTTTTATCCTAGACTCTTTTAGAAAACAGAATCAAACAATAATAGTAGACTCCATAGAAACCATGATAATGTTCTACCTTGGCTAGGAAAGAACTTCAGTGAAGCTGAAAACTATGCTGAGAATTTAACTCCTAAAGGAAATTCTTTTTTGATTCCTTACCCAAAGCTGTAATTTAAGGCTGTGATGTAAACTCCTCTGATTTAAATTTTTATTATGTCTTCAGTATGATGTACTACCTATAAAACTAACAATCTTTCCCCTTGCCGTAGAGCAAAACACCTATATCAACAGTCCAAGAAAAATAAAATAGCAGCCGCATTAACTGTGGTACCAGCCATAGTCTTGCCAAATGGAGACCCAGCACAAAATTATCCCTTGCCAACAGACCACGCAACCAACCATTCCTTACTGCATGGCTCACCACCCCAGTGGAGGAAGTTACATTGGAAATGCAGTGAAGGCCACACAGCCCTTTTCCTTGAACCCTACAGCTCATCTCTTCTGTTCCACCCTTGCAACATTCTGTTGTCCAGGTCTGAATCCCTCCCACCTTGTGGGGGTACTTTTTTACTGGCTATCTTACACCACAAATGCATCCCTGTCCACCACACTATCATGTTCCTTGAGGGCAGAGCCTGTTTCATGGGACACGTAATGCACAGCAAAGCTCCCAGCACACAGCAGGGTGTCTACTGGACGCATTACCTGTGCAGCTTATCAGTTTCTAAACTGCTTGCACGTGGAGCTTCAGAGGCAGCCCTCTCAGAAACTTGATGACATGGGTTTTGTTTTTTTTTCCTAAAGAGAAAACAGAGGCTGAATGACTTGCTCAGGGCTTGAAAACATTTATTAAAGCACAGAGGTAGAACTGAACCCAAGATTTCAAATACCACAACGGCTTTGCTTCCCTCTACCACCGAAGGAAACACTGATGTTGCTTCTCAACCATAGTGTCACTAGTTGGAAAGTTTTATGACAATGCGACCGTTACGGGTCTGCATGGCAAGCCCTCCTTCTGGCCCTAATCCTCATGGGATGATCGATCTCATCTATCGATAACTTGGGCTGGATAATCTTTCCTGTGAGGGGCTGTCCTGTGCACCGTAAGGTCTTTGGCAGCATCCGTGGACTCTACTGGCTAAACACCTGTAGCACCCCTTCTCCAAATTGTGAAAATCAAAAACATCTTCAGATGTAGACAAATATCCCACGGGGGAAAAGGAGGAGCAGGTCACCGTGGTTGGGAACCAGTGGCCTAGACAGAGGCCAAGTTTACCTTGCCTTTAGGTGGGCACATGACCCAAATTAACTAACCAGAGTATTCCAACCACCCTCCCTGCCCTTGACTAGTCCATGGGCAGGTATGTCGGCAAGGCACAGCCAATCAGTATTTTGCGCACGGGGAATGCATTGATAAGGACGCAAGAGTAAGGAAGACTTACTCCTGAGATCATTGTACTCTGAGGTCTGGAGCTGCCAGTGGTTATCTTTGGCTGTAGGTGGAGAAAGCCTGCCTGGAAACAGAGCCAATACAAAGGAGTGCAGATGCAAGAGAAGAGAGAACCTCTATGATGTTGTGTAAGAACATTTGTCCAGTAGTGCCTGAAACAAGCTCCGCCCCTCAGAAGTTCCATGAGCCAATAATTCCCTCCTGGTTTATCCTAGTTTGACCTGCAATTCTGTACTTGGCAATTCAGAGGGGCTGGTTTGTTACAGTGTGTGAGGCCTGATGTGGGCTTCCCTTCTAGCATAGAGTGAAGGCCAGCAAAGCCTTACATGCTCTGGCATATCCCCACTCCCTGCTCACCCACCCTTGCTCCAGCCCCTTGCTGTTCTTCCATACCTCAGACAGGCTCTCTGTATCACTGCTCCTTCTTTCTGAGACACTCCCCCAGCATCCGATGTCCCACTTCCTCCAGCTCTACATATAGCGTGCCTGCTCTGGTGGGACACAAGCAGTCACAAGATCCCCCTTAACATCTTTATCAAAAAGCAAGAGTCCGTTTCACATACACAGCAGAGAAGTCTGGTGAGCCATCAGAGATTAGGGACTTGCTCACATCTGGTGTCTGTTATTCATTGATGTTCATTCTAATTTGCAAGTCTGCAGTTTTCAATTTTAGTCTGTGTCTGGGTCCCTTCACCCATATTGGGCCTGCCCCGGCTGCCAAGCAGCCCAGTAACATTTGGTGATTTAAGATAATAACATTTCACATCTTGAATTCCAGTTCATCCAATATTCCATAAACATTCACTAAGATCCTAATACGACCAGGCTCTGTTCTAGGCTTTGGGGACACATCAATGAACACAACAGACATAACCCCCTGCCCGGATGAACCATCTGAGCTGGGGGTGTCGCTTGCCACTTTGCACACAGACATAATTTACTGCCTGCCTGGTCAGACATTCCTATGGGTGAATTCACATTTTAATGAAACACACTGGAGGCGTTATAGCAAAACGATTAAGAATGCATTTGAATCAACTCAAGATGGCCTTAAAAAGCATGCCATTGGCATAGCCTGCACCCATTCCAGTATTCTCCCCTCCCTTATTATGTGCCTTCCTTTCTTTGCACTCTACCACTGATCTTGTGACCTTGAACAAATTATTTATCTACTCTGAGCTTCCACGTCCTATTCCGTAAAACGAGGGTAGCAATAGTTTCCTACCTTCTAAGGTTACTGGGAGGATAAATGATGTTTCAAGACAGAAACTTAACAAAATGAAAAATATGAGATAACCATAGGGAGATACTCTGAAGCAAAATAAGCCTATGAAAATTACCTCGCCCACCAGCTTTCTGTCCTAGTTAAGTTCATACTTGGTCACCACTGAATACTCTCTCCCAGGTCAACCATGAGCTAGAGGGGTCAGATGGAAGGACACCCCCGTCCTCACCCATTGGTTGGCTTGTTGAGGAGAACAGCATAGAATTGGAAATTCTTCAGGTGATGCAGTGACAGAGTGGTGGGCATGATCCCGCATCGTGCCAGTGTTGATCCTTTCCCTCTAAGAAATGCTTTCCTCCGTAGCAGAATCAGTCTACTGGCTGGTCAAGGGTACTTTTAATATACAATATACAAGTTTTCAATATACAAGTGGCATGAGCTTTTCTCTGAGCTTTCTATATTCCTTGCCTATCAAACCAGGAGGCAGTGTGCACAATTGCGGAGCACTGGCATAGGAGTGAGGGAGGTTGTGAGGGAGGGTCAGACAATAAATATTTTAGACTTTGAGGGCCAGGCAGTCCATGTCATCTCTGCCATGACTATTCAAGCCTGCCCCTGCAGGGTAGCCATAGCTATAGATAATACAGAAATGAAGGGGATGGATGTGTTCCCATAAAACTTTATTTACAAAAAAAGCTGCAGGCTGGATTTGGCTAGGTCATAGTTTGCAGACCCCTGAATTACATGTTGTCTTTTTGTATCTTCTAGTTTTGAATTTCCATGATTTAATTGTTCAAGATTCACCTTCCATCTGGCATTATAGAAAGTCTCAAAGGCTAGAAAGTTCTAGATTGAAATTAGAAGTTCAAGAAATAGTAATAATAGTGATTAGCTAGCATTTATTAAGTGGTTGCTGTGACCAAGTACTGTCTTAATAGCTTTACGTGCATTATCTCATTTTGTCCTCAGAGCAGTCTGTGAGGTACATATCCTGATTGACCTGTTTTATAGTAAAGAAACTGAGACTTCAGCAAATAAGTAACCCTTTCAACATCATAAAAATGGGGAGTCAAAGAGCTGGGATTTGAACTGTTGTCTGACTCTTAAGCCCTTGCTCAAAACTCCTGAATATAGGATTGTCACAAAGTTGTTCAGAGACTTTTGCCTGCTGGTTGCTATACCTGCTGCCCGTGGTTTTTCTCCGATGAGTCCTCCAGAAGTTCACATGAGAAACCCTGTTCTTGCATGCCACATAAATTAAAAGGTTGGCCTAAAAATAACGCACGAGTTCACTACTCTAGATGATGAATTGCTTTTTAATGCATAATAATTGACTCCTTGACTCCAAGACCTCGCAGAGGCTGGAATACCTACAGCATGCCTTATTTGGAAGGCGACCACAAGACAGGGGCTGGATCTGAGGGTGCAATCTGCAGTCACTCACCCAGGCGAGCACAGCCCTACGTAAAGAATTCTTTCAGAAGAAATAAAGGGGAGAGAAAAAAAAACACACCAAGACCCAAGGGCCTACATTTTACCTTGGTTTATCATGGTTAAACCGATCATAAGCAAAACTCTGAAGCAGCAGGGACCTTGGAAAACATCAGCAGGCAGTTTGGAATGCGCCCGGGATCTGCTGGCTGCTCCCATCAGAGGAGTTTCAAGGTGGGCGCATGCTGATGCTCCATCAGCGCCTGTGCACCGTCTCGCTTTCTGACTTCAACCAAGGCTCCTACAGCAACCGGCGATTATTAATGCCATTTCTTTGGGGCCCTCTGATGGGTGGAGGTTTGCAATAACAGGGGTGTAGGTTTCGGTTCAGACAAGTTCCCCTCTCCTGCCTGGTGGTAGACAACTGCACTCTCCAGAGAGTTCTAGTGTCCACAGGGCACAGTGAAAATGTTAATGCAACAATTCGATAAATATTTAATGGCTCTTTCCTTGGCTTGCTGATGCGATGAAGTGGGAGCCTTATTACTAAAACCTAGTTCCACCTCTTCCTTTATTTATGAGCTTTATTCCTTTACACTAACACACAGGCTGGTTTAGAAAAACTGAAGTCATGCATACAGTAGAAGGAGGAACAAACAATCCAATGACAGACAGTCAAAACTCCGTGCAAGCCATCTTCTGGCAGGATGCTTTCCTCCTCCCCCCAGTGTGACAGACAAGGCTGAAACACAGCTAGATAAGAAGCCACCTCATGAATACGGATCAGCTCTTTCAGGGTGATGGTAATATTCAGAGGATGGTGAAAAGTTAGGGCCCCAGAATCAATGTCTCACCTCCTAAGTAGCCCAGGTCATTTATTATTAGTATAGATTATAGATTATATTTGACCAACAGTAATTCATCTGGGTGGATTTCCTTCTTCCCACTGGCATGGCCCCACTCAGTCTTGGAGCCCAGATCAAATGTCACCATCTCTCGGAAGCTTTACCCATCCCTCTGTCCAAATCAGAATTAATCATTTCTTCTGTTGTAATCCTGTGTGCTTTATTGAAAATGTTATTATAGCTTTTATCTCACAGGATGACTTAAGTATTCCAGTCAGGAAGAGTAGAGTTTAACATGAAGAACTCCAGTCTGGCTGCCTGGCTTGGCCACTTTCCAGTGGTGTGGTCCTGGGTGAGTTTAACCTGTCAACACTGTATTTACGTATCTTTAAATGAATATGATGGTGCCAGAAAGGACACCTGTGAGATTATGTAATGTAAATGATCTGGTACTTAGCAAGAACTCAGGTGTTCTAATAGCCGGGAATCTGTAGCTGCATCACACACACACATACACATACATACAGACAGACAAGAAGTTACAGGCTCTGTCTACATATGTAGAATGTGCACAAGAATACAGTATGTACAAGGAACCTGAAATCTCATACCTATCTTTTTCCAGTTTCCCATTCAGGATATGAAGTTGTGAACCTGGTTGGCTAAATTTCAAGCCAATAATACTGAACAGAGTCACTTTCAAAGGTCACATGCCCAGGCACTGTTTTTTTTTTTGCTCCCATGTCCTTCCATCCAGGCAACTTGGTAGGTAAGTGGACATCCGACAAGGCGTACTAGATTTTTCTCTGCACGCTTGCCTGCAGTTTTTGGTCACTGTGCTTTCTTCCAGTTCTGTGTGATGAGAGAAAATTTTGGTAGGATCTCAGTTTGCATTAATTTTTAGGGAGAAATGGGAGGCCCCATTTAGGCTTCAGCCACAGTCATGGGCTCTGGAACAGCCTTTACATGGTTCTCCACTGAAGCACGGCTGTCGTCCTTCCTTACAGATACCTTGGGAATGTCTTTGGAGGGAGTAAGGGTACAGATCACCGGTCACCTCATTCCTACTGTTATGCATCTGGACGTCCCCACAGTGCTTGAGGGCAGACGCAGAAGAGGGAGTGGAGACTGTGGAGCTGGGTGGAACCGAATTCAAATCCCAGTCGGCTACCACAAGGCCTTGGGGAAGATGGTAATCTCTCTGAGGCTCACTTTTGGCTCTTGCTACATAGGGCAGAGAGCTCTAGCTGCTTCTCCCAACATCTCTCCTGCCTCCTCAGCAAGAGGAGCCCAGGGGTTATCCCAGCCCACCAAGAGCTGGCAGAGATGACTGCATTTCCCGGCCGCTTCTGCGCAGACGCGCGGTCACGTGACCAAGTTCTACAAGGGCCAGTGAAAGGACTGGGTGGGACTTTAAGGAGTTTCCTTTTAGAAGAGTTGATGTGCATTTCCACCCCCTTTTCTCTCTTGCTGCCTGGAATGCAGACATGGTGGCAGTAGCTGGGATGACGGAGTGATTCTGAGGAAGGAAGTCCTATGCGGAGGTCGGAAGGGCAGGCAGAAAGAAATGTGGGTCAGGGTGACACGGTGAAGCCACCAGACCAGCCCTTATACGGCCACCTTTAAACATTTTTTTTACAAGAAGAGAAATAAACACCTAACTCATTTATAAATGCCACTGTTGCGATTTTCCCTCTCCTGTGCAGCCCACCTTAATCATTACTGATGCAGAAGGGTCAGTAGTAATATAAATAAAACTATGGCCTTCAGGCCAAATCTAGCCCAGCACCTGTTTTTATATGGCCTATGAGCTAGGGGCTATTTTTAGCGATAAACATTTGCAATCTGATGCTATGGAAGAGTAACTAACCACCACCACCTCAAAAAGGAATTACATTCTTCACATCAGTAGGCCTGTATTACAAAAAAGTTATGATCAATTACTGTCATATTTTGAATTTTGTGGAAATGTTTTTTTTTTGGTGTTGTTATATAAGTACCAATACACTGTCCTCGATTTTACCACTTGACTCACAAAACCTAAAAATATTTACTATCTGACCCTTCACAGAAAAATGTCTATTGACTCATGGTATAGAAAAGTCTGAAATACATCCCTGGTCATATAGAAATGGCTCAATAAATTATAGCTATTTTTATAACTAAATCTCCATAAGAGTTTGGCATAGAAGTTGCTCAATTATTTGTTTATTTTCATGAGATACTGTAATCCTACAGAAAAGTATGGCCTAATTCTTTGTTGACTTGAACAGATAAAAAGCCTTCTCAAGCAGCTGTTCTTTCCTTCCTACCTCTTGGTCACCAGGCAATAGAAAATAAACAGAAGGGCATAATAAAGACACTTTTAATGTATTACTTCCCATGGCCTCCTCCTCACTCCATCTCTCAGAGATACATATTTAAGGCCACTTAACAAAAGAGGGAACAAAATGGATAAGACAAAGGGACAAGACAAGCCTAATTTCATTTAGATCTCCCCAGAATGCTTTGGTAACTGGGCCTAATATCCATCCTATATTTCCCCAGCTAATTCCAGGTTTGACATGTGTGAAGTGCCAATCTGGCACCGAACTAATGGAACCCAGGACAAAGCCACATATGTTTCATGCGTATCCCAATTCAATCTGGGGATCCAGGAAGAGTCTCCTATGCATGTAACACCAGGAGCAGTTGCAGTATGAGTTCCAACCTTTCCCAACAAAAGGAAAATTATATGACTGAGTTAAACCAAGAGCTCCTAACCTTTTGGGCAATGGTGCCAAGTTTCTGGCTCATGCCCACACATCACTGCCAGTCTAGGCCAACTCCTCCCTCCAGTCTCTGTCCCCAACCTCCAGCTGGACACACGTAATCTATAAGGTAGCTGGGTTGCTGCAAATCCCAGGCTTGGGATTCTGAAACGGGGGTGTAGGATTACGTGAGTGGAGGCCCAAACGGAGAAGGAAAGGGCCATTTCGGGCCCATCACATGTCTCCTTCAGGCAGTCAGGGAAGGAAGGGCTGACTTGGCAGCGGCACTGGGGGCGTGAGTAAATGAATGAGGTGGTGCCGAGTGGGGTGCCGCAAGGTGGAGTTGTGTCTCCGGCTGGGTGTTGACTCCTTCCAAATTGCCACATCCAGGCCCAGCCCACTGACAGGCAGGTCAACAGAAAAGTATTCTGGAAAATATTGTGGTTCAAAAGTCTTCAGCCGATCAAGAAAACACAGGCTTAGCTAGTGGCTTAGCAGGGTGGTGTGTAGGCTAGGGAAGGAAAACAATTTCTTCAAATCTGCCGTGACCCTTGCTTATGAGAAGTTCTTCATGTTGCAGAGCATCTGGCAGGCAACTGGGGTGTGGGAGTGGGTACAGAGAGTCCTTGACTGAAAGTATTGTGGGTTTTGTTCCAGAATTATATGTTCCCCAAAAGATATGTACTGGAATGTCTGAAAAATGGTACAATGGTCTCTAACTGGAAACTAAGCAAACACCCATCAACAACTGAATGGAAAAACTGGTCTATCTACCAATGGCAAGTGGGCCCTGACTCCTAAGCTAAGCATTATAATTGCTTCTCCAGGTGGTGGGGGTGGACAGAGGCTGGGTAGGCGGAGCTTTTGACAAATCACAAATTTAATCCGGGTCTCCTGACTCTTGACTCAACATGCCCCTGTGGGAGGTTCAGAAATGGCCCCCCAAAGACATGCACATGTCCTAAAGAACTGTGAATTGTATTTTATTTGGGAAAAGGGTCCTCGTAGATGTAATTAAATTAAGAATTTTGAAATGAGTAGATTATCCTAGATTATCTAGATTGGTCCTAGATGTCATCATACGTGACCTTATAAAAGAAAGGCAGAGGGAGATTTGACACACGCAACGAGAAGGTAATGTGAAGATGAAGGTGGAGGCTGGAGCGATGGAGCCACAAACCAAGGGACTTCAAGGATTGCTGGCAGCACCAGACGCTAGAAGAGGCAAGGCACGGATCTCTCCCAGAGCCTCCGGAGGGCACACAGCTCTACTGACACCTTGATTGTCAAACTTCTACTCTCCAGAACAGTGAAAGAATAAATTTGTAAAGTTTGTGGCAATTTGGTAGAGTAGCCCTAGGAAACGAATGTGCTCCCCATTATCTAACCATCGTACAGCATCGCCTAAAGAGTATGGTCTAAAGTTGGCAACAGGTATCCCCGAAAAGCACCCTGGGATCACATGGGTTTGAGAAACAATATTAGACAGGTTTCTTCACAATTGGACTTCTCAGGACCCTTAATATGCTCACTGGGCCGTATGAGTTTTTGAGAAGGGGATTCAGTGACTCAGACTTCCCCAAACTTAACTGGATGATCTCACGGAGCATCCCTTGAAAGTGCTGTGGCGGAAAACCATGCTGAGCACACCGATGGGACCACAAGGGAAAAAGCACGTGAAGAGTTAAGGGCTACCACTCTGCCATGTCCATGATTATTTTCCTACAGCCCCCAAAACACAGGATAGTAGTTTTCAGGTCAAGAGTTGGATGGGGTAACCTCCAACGACCCTTCCAAATCTAACAATCTCATTCTTTACGTACAGAACCAAAGAAGATTCTTGCCCCTGGCAGACACTGCTGATCAATCAGCACCGCCCCCTGAGCTCCCAAGGGCCCCTAACCCTTCTAGCCGGGGTTCCAGGCACATGAAACTTCTGCGCTATTCCACTCCTAATAACAGCCCAAATAAATAAATCATGGCTTGTGGGTTTTCAGAAATGCCTGAATCACTGTCTTCCTGCCCAGGCAGGGACATCCTTATCTCCAACAATACCTGTTAATTTTTTTCCCCCCCATTTCTAGGACATATAATCCTTTGGCTTTTAAATGAGTACTCCAGCAATGGTAGTGGGCGAGAGCCTTTGGGAGCAGGGAAGGGAGGAAGTTTGGGGCATGATACATCCAGTTCAACCTTTGTTCTCTGGGCAGGATTTTCTGCAAAAGATTAAAATATATCCCCATTTACTGCCCTGTGAATTCTAAAGCCATTTGTGGGAGTTGCAGTTGATCTTAAAAGTCTCTGCATCCTAAGTCAGTTCCCAGAGCAGCAGCTGACCTGATCACACCTTCTCGGGAAGAGAGCTCAGAAGCTCAGCATCTTCAAAAAGAAACTATTAGCTGGGGGTGCAATTTTTAAAAGATGATGAAATATGGATGCCTCACCTCTCATGCAATAATGCCTTCCTCTCCAAGGTTTACAGACCTCCACAAAGGATAAGTACTCCTGGCCTTATTTCATAATTAAAAAACAAAAACAAAAACAAAACCTCTGAGGGTCAGAAACATCCAGTACGTGGACTTAGTGGGGTCACAAAGCACCCCCAAAAGAGAGGAGGGAAAAGAGAAAGGAGCAGAGTGAAAAAAAAAATTATAGTTTTTCTTTATTAACGAATGATTTTCTTGCTGCGGCCATGTCATCCCCTGTGCTAGGTGATGGTCATTCACCTTCGTGAACCCCTACCAGGTGGCAGGGGCTGGGCGATGAGGATGGGAATTGAGGGGCATGGTCCCTGTCATTGAAGGACTAAGAGGGAGAGCAGACAGTTATCACACTAAAAAACAAATATTTTTATCTTAAGAAGTACTCTGGACAAAGATTAATAAGGAAATACAACCAAGAAATATGTGCTGAGAGACTGGGGTAAGGCAAAGCCAGGTAGGAAGTCGTCTCGGTAGAGTGGCATTTAGGCTAAGAATGCTAATGATGAGAAGCTGGCAGCCAGGCAGAGGTCTAGGCCAAGAGCATTCCAAGCAGAAAGAACTGCAGGAACGAAGGCCCGAAGGCAGGCAGGAGCCTGGGGTGCTCAAGGGCCACTGTGGCTGGAACACAGGCACTAGTGGTTAGGGGAGGGCGACGTCCTCGCAGAGAGAGATTAGCACCAGCCCTTGCTGGGGTGAGGGCGGTCTCATAATTCATGGTAAAGTGTTTAGACTTTGCCCTTATTGCAATGGGAAGCTATTGGAATTTGTTACACAAGGGAGTGGTATGATCTGATCTAAGCTTTAGAAACACTAGGCATTCGGGAAAGTTATTGAGTAATCAAGGCGAGAAATGAGAGTGGCACAGATTGAAGTCATGCCTGCAGAGAGCGCGAGCAGTGGTCCCACTTGGGATACCTGTCTTTTCTGTCAGAGTTTTTACTGAGGTGTAATTTATACACAGCAAAATGCATACCTTACATGTCAAGTCTGATCAATTTTGACAAGTGCCTGTACCCATAAAACCCTCCCTCTATCAAGATAAAAGCATTTGTCAGCACCCAGGAAGTTACTACCTCAAGCCCCTTTTCCGTCAGTCTTCCCCTCCCGTAGGCCCAATTTGGGATGTATTTTTTGGGTAGAGCAGAAAGGACTTATTCTTGTGAATTGCACATGGGAATGTGTGGAAAAGGGAAAGATCAAAGATGCCAAAAGTTTGTAGCTCAAGCAACTGGGTGTCTGCAGACTCCATCTGCTGACCTGGCATAGGCTTGGGGAGAGGAAGATGTGGCAAGTGGGACACACAGATGCATATATGGAAAGCTCCAAGAAAAATGAAATAATGCGCTCAGACAAAAGTTCCTGATAGGTGGCAGGCAATCTCTGCATCTCTTATTTAACCCTCCTTAAGACTCTGCAGGGGAGATATTATTATTCCCATTGCATGGAGATGGGAACTGAGGGGCAGAGATGTAAGTAACTTGTCTAAAGGCACACTGCTAACAAGAGGTAGAGCCGACGTTCTGAAGTGTAGCAGCTACCCAGGCGTGTTCACAGCACATTAGCAGGTGAGGCTGCAAAGGGGTTCTGGGGTCAAATATCAGGGGCTGTGCAAAGTCAAAGTTAAACAGGATTCTCTACTCCAGACCTCTGGAGACTTCAAGATGCTAGTGTGAACTGTCATTCTTCAAAAGGGGCATGTAGGATACCGTGTTTTCCAAATATACGTGGAACCACATTTGCTTTCCTGTTTGGAAGAGCAATTCACTGAACAGGTGCTCCATGGGACACAGTATGGGGGCCGCTTCTAGCCGCTTCTAGAAGGCAACATGAGTACATCTTCAAAAATTTGTTTGAACGAAGGCCAAAGTGGTTTCCACAGATGTTATGTCACTTGCACCCCAAGGTGAGAGGAGTGACATGACCATTCCATTTTACAGATAATGGAGGCAAAGCTCACGAGGTTAAGTGGTTTGTCCTGTATCACAATCTTGTAGCAATTAAGCAAGATAAATCAGCACTGGTACTGCCCAGAGGCAAAAGAAATCAGGTCAGGTAGAGGGGGATCAAGTGAGTGGCATGAATGAGGCTCCTCTTTGTGCCTCTCTCCTTCACAGTATTTCCCTTCCATTGGCTTTCTGCTGAAACATACCCAGGGTGGGGCAGTTTATGCAGAAGAGGCAGGGAAAAGAGGGGGTTCGGGGAGGCTCAGGTCAGGGGCATTAGGAAAAAGCTTCAACCTTTGTGGGCATGTGAACTTCAAAAAGTCTCACGGGAGGATCTTGTGGGAAGCGTGCAGACAGAAGAAAGGAGGGTGCTGGGAGTTGTGGGAGGGCCCACTGAAGGGGCAGAGCCACCTCAAAGCTGGAGACTTAAAAGTGCCTCACAAACAGATCAATCGGATCTTGAGTTGTCCAGGTTCAGCAGTTAGAGAAGTCAAGACAAACAAGCTGGCTACTCCTCAAGTGTTGACATTAATGCCTAGCCCCCTCTGCAGTCTCCCTAAATTCTGCCACAGAGTACCGCATCAAAGGGCCCTTCGTGGACTGCTGCCTACTGAATGGCAGCATTGTAGAGAAGAGGCCTTCAGCAGAGAGAGCTGGTGGGGGAGGGCCCACTACATCCTGCTTAAAAGAGAAGACTTCCCAAACACCTAGAGCTTAAGCTTGAGTACATGGACTCTGGAGCTGGGCAGTCCCAGGCTCAGGTCCTCTTCATGGTCATTTAAGAGCTGCGTGGCCCAGGGGAGTTAGTGAACCTCTCTGAGTTTTCACTTTCTTTTCTGTGAATGCGGATGATAATAGCATAGACTCCACTGGGCTACTGTGAGGATTTTAAGTGAAAATGAACAAAAAAACAAAGTGTGCCTCAAGATACCGTCCAAGGTTCCACCTGGAATGTTTCTTAAAATGCAAATTTCTAGGCTTTAGTACAGATCTAATGAAAACAGACTTTCTAAAGGATATTTTCATGTGCAGTAAAATCGGAGAAAGACGGATAAGACATTTAGTCTGTGCTTGGCAAAAACTCACTAAGTTAACAGCTATCACTCTGCTTATTGCCATTTATAATATGCAAATATGAGAACCTTTTCTCTAGGCTGGACTAGTGCTCAAAATTAGAATTTAACTGAAATCTAACTTGGTAGGTATTTGCCCCTCCTCAGAAGCCTGAGCAGACCTTTGATCATTGGAAAAATTAAAATCATACTGATTACAGCAGCCTAGATGATGCAAAGTAACCTCTTGCAAATTTTCCCAAGCAATCAAGGGGCAGAGTTGCTTTTAAAAGAAAATGAAACTTGAAGCAAACCTTCAAAGATGTGATAAGCGATGTCGTGTACATACTCCCTATGGATTGGCATCTTGCCTGGGAAGGTGTTTGTGAGGAAGGAGCCCTTCGTGATGAGTACAGTGATCTCTATACACAGCCTAGCTGGTATAGAGATGTGAAGCAATTCTCAAAGGCCTCTGGGTTAAAGCTGCAGGAAAATCGTTCATGAGCTTTCCCAGACATTGAGTCCCACAGTACCTGTGTCTGTCTGTTCCCTCTGCCACCCCTACATTTTCCTTCCATTCTTCTGGAAGACATCCAGACACAATCTTTGCAAAAACAAGTCTTCCTCTGCTTGTCACACAAAGCAGCAGGATATGAAAAAAACGTCACCAAAAAAACTGCCTGGTAATCAAATGCTAAGTATCCTGAAAAAGAATCCCTTGCCATTTAGCTTTTGAGAAAAAAAAAAAAAAAATATATATATATATATATATATATATACATATATATATATATATAAATAGCAAAGAAACTTTCTGGAACATTTAAACTCTCACTACCATTTCCATGAAGTTGCATTATACTCAGGACTACCATTCTGTGTTCTGGTAGCTAAAAACATTTTTTCCCTTGGCTTCCTCTCATTAACTGAGTTTATATTCACCTTAAGCTCTCTGATTTGACTCTATGGCTTGCAAGTGTTTAACGTGACTGGGTACCTTTCAGAAAAGATGAAAAAGCTAGCTTAGGGAGCAGAGCATCTGTGAGATTTGGGTTTTGAAATTATTAAAAACTGCAGATCTCTGTAAGCGCAACTACACAAAGCAGTATGGTGTGTCCCTTAGTTCCTTACAGTCTTTTAATTGCCCATTTCCCACACTGTGGATGCATTTTAGGGTAAACTCAACACAGAACCCCTCTGCGAGACCATAAATGCCGCCTCCAAATTGCTGAGTGCTACCTCAGACTCCAGCATCTCTCATTCCTCAAGACATCTGTGTCCCTAAGGATTAACAATCCAGGTTTAGACAAAATCTTGGGAAAAGGAGCCGCGAGTTTTTCCTGCTGAGGCTGGTGGGAGGGGGCCAATGGGGAAGAGGGCTCGACAAAACTGTCTCAAAAATAAGTTCCATCTTAAAACACTCACGAAGGGAACCAGAGTTATTTCAGTTTCTTAAATGGAAGCACAACCCCCAAAATAAAAAGATAAAAGGCTTGTTGATAGAGAAGCTTGAAAATCTAGGAGAGGTTGAGGCTATCACTGCAGAAAGATTGCCTAGTAACAGGGCTTTCTTGTATTACACCCAAAGCTGTGTACCATCTGAGGCTGATTCAGGAAAACAGTCAAATCTCCTGGTAATTTCCTGCAGACAGGACGTTTAATCATCTCCAAGCCTCCGCCGCAAAAGACAAAAAGAAAAAAAAAACTAAAAACTAAACCAAATGATTCACACTCTTAAAACGAGTCTGCCTTCGGAACAAGAACCCTTCGCTGCTCTTGAAAAGCAGCCATGATTTGTTATTCTAACAAAGTGTTCCTTTCCTCCAAACAGAAATAAAAGTAGCTCAAGGAGGGCTTGTAGTGATTTCTGTTCTGCATTTCTTGAAACTTCCATCCAGTCAACAGTTTCTCCTGGCAGGTTCTCAGAAATCTAGGGAAAGCTGGGTAGTCGGTGACTAAGAACACAGGCTCATTTTTATAAGCCTCCCTCCCCCCAACTTTTTGGCCCCATGGGAAGATGTTTTATTGTAGGACGAGCAGAATTAGTCTCATATATAAATTCTTCACTGCTCAGCTCACTTGACACCTTTATCTGAATTGCCCAATGGCTGGGAAGATTTGGCAATTGATTTGAAAAGGAAAGGTCCAAATCCTCCCCAAGTGGTATTTGTTCAGTCTGTACATTCAGGACCATGTCCATCCCTCTAATGACTCAACGAGTTGCACAGATAAAAACATCTGTTTGCAGAAAGCAGGGAACCCAAAGTATACAAATGATTCACACCACCTCAGCATCTGCAAATAAAGGCCAGCCCAGCAAAAGGAGGTCCGCTACGAGCCAAAATAATTTAACATAGACAGAAACGGAGTTTGGCGATCCACACATCAGACTTTGCTCCAATTTTGGAAGGCATTTCTTCCAGCTGCCTCATCTTAAAAAAAAAAAAAGCAAAAGGAAGGAAAAGAAAAAGAAAAAAGAAAAAAACCTCTGAGGCCTCTGCATTAGGCTTTGAGCCCCTTGCTTAGGCACACACACATGAGCAGACGGGAAGGAGAGGAGGCAGCTGGAACTGAATTTTATAAATAAACTTTTCCCACCATCCTTACTGATTATTGTAGTTTTATGACTTGGTAGCTCACTGCTGCCTAGGCACCTCGATCTGCACGATTCCAATCCTCGCCAAGTCCCAATGCCCCCAGCGGCTGAGAGGGGACATCTGGAAACCGGGGAGAGTAGGGTTCCAATGAAATACCTGGATCGGCTGTCTCCATCCTCTAGCCTCCCCTGGGTGAGCTGGGACTGCCAGGAGAGGGGGCCTCTTCCCCACCTCCAAGTCAGAAAGAATAGGGGAACACTTCCAGAGTCGCTTCATTACACATATCCACCAAGGAGAAAAGGAATGGGTTTCAAAAGTCCTACGAAGACAGGCAATAAAAAAATGTAGAGGGAAGAAATAATTTATGGAAGTAAACCTTCCTGGAGACAATAAAAATATTATTTGATATGGTAAGGGAAATAAGTAGGTCATGAGCAACAAGTACACTTTAAGTATTTGAAGTAAAAGAATTGTGAGAGACTAAAAGACTGTTTTAAAAGCAAGTTCAGCAAAGTTTAAATGTTTCCCCTGAAGAAGTCCTGATACAGTAACGGCATTGCCCCTGCCTCTTGATACCATTATTACTGTTACTGGTTAATGAAGTGTCTGCCAAAGCGGGGACACAGATCGAAATGATCCCTAGGTCCCTTTCCCATGGATCATGAACTCCCCAGAGTCTGTGTGGCGAGGCGCATCTCTCCCAGAGGCTTTTTTCCCAGGTCGAGGCCCCCCTTTCCCTGGAGGGTCATGAAATCCAGGCGCCTCGGCGCTCCCTCCGTGCGCCCGAGCCACTGAGGGCCACTTACCCAGCTCAGCCTTGCATTGCTCGCCGCGGTGGCGCCTCCGCAGATCGGGACCTGGGGATGTGGGGTGGGAGAGGAGGGGCCGCAGACCCAGGGACACGGGGCGCGGCTGGGCTAAGAAGCCCTGCAGGGTGTCCGCCGCCAACTGCCCGGAGCCAGTGGGGGCCCTGCAGGGGCTCCACGCAAGGGGGGTGACATTCCCAGGGCGGTGGCGGCAGCTCTCCACGCACAGTTCCGGATCCAGGAAAATAGCTCAGGTCCTGGGGAAAGAAGCTCCGAGCTCTCCAGGCTGCCTCCCTGCTGCTTAAAGGGACGCCTCTCCACCCCCCACTCTGCTTATTGGTGAAAATTCTGAGCCACAGGCCAATCCTAGGCCTGTTCCCAAATGGAGATTTCAATCTAGGAAGCTACTGCTTTAAAATTAGAAAGGGCTGATGGGGGGTTTCAGCCACCTTTCCCAAGCAGAAGGACACAAGCTCCCTGGCCCTTGAAAGAAGAGGCCCTGAGAACTGGCAGTGGCTGGAAGAGCAAGATTACACTGTACACTGTACTGGAAGAAGGCTGGGCATGCTGGACCCTTGGCCTTCACCCCCCATGTCACCCCTCCCCCACCCCCAAACTCACTCATCCTTCAAAGCTCATCAAATTCATCACAGCTGCCACAGACCCTCTCTTGCTGGGAAAAGCCCCCTACCTATGTGCATCTAAAGCCTCCACGTTGTTTCCCCTCCCAGGCACTCATCACACTTCAACTTTTTTTACTTAATTTGTGTCTCCTTTTATACTGCAAGTTCCACCAGAGCAGGAATTTTTTGCACCAACAATCACACTCCCTGCCTGGACCACTGTGAGCTCTCAGTAAATATTTGTTGAGTGAATGAATGAATGAAAAAGCAAACGAATGACCAATGAAATGTGTCCTATGTTGGCTGTGACAATACAAATGTTAATTAAGAGGGAGTATCCAGGAGGCTGGACACTGACTTCAGACCAGATCTGGTTCAAACACAGCCTCCATCTTCTACTAGTTCTGTAAACAACCCGTGCCTCAGTGTCCCTGTCTGTAAAGCATGATCAAGAGACCTCCCATCTCCCAGGGCTCTCGTAAAGACTGCATTTACTCGTGTCTAGACTAGAGGAGGCATTCAGTCAATATGTTTACACTACCGAATAGTCAATAGCTGGTGTTATTAATGAACTCAAAATACATTTGCTGGAGGTTGAGACTGGTGTGACCGCTGATTTGGCTTCTTGGTAAGTACACAGTCTTTCACGAAACAGCTATGAATTAAGTGCCGACTAAGTGCCAGGACCCATGCAAGGTGCTAGGGTCATCAGTGAAAGGTAAAGTCCTTGAACACAGGAACTCAGAGCGGATGGGGGTGTGTATTAGCCAAGGTTTTCCAGAGAAAGAGCCAATAGGATGTATGTGTGTGTGTGTGTGTGTGTATAAATATATATTATTTATATATGTATGTGTGTATATGTACATGCGTGTGCACATAGGCCTAAATACATGTTATATATGTATATGTATACACAGACACATATACATGGAGATTTATTTATCATAGTAATTGGCTCACATAGTTATGGAGGCTGAGAAGTCCCAGTATCCAGTCTGCCACCTGTAGAATCAAGAAAGCCAGTGGTGTGATCCAGTGTGAGTGTGACGGCCTGATAATAGGGGGCCAATGGTTTACGATCTGGTCTAAGTCTGACAGCGTAAGAATGAGGGGCAGTGATGTCTGGGACAAGGAAAGATGAATATCTCAACTCAAGAAGAGAGAAAGAAAACTGACCCTTCCTCCACCTTTTTGGTCTATTCAGCCACAAGGGATTGGATGACGGTCACCTGCATCGGTGAAAGCCGTATCTAGGAAGTCTACTGGCTCAGATGCTAATCTCTTCTGGAGACCCATTCGCAGACACACCCCAAAATAATAATTTGCCAGGTAGGTGGGCATCCCTTAGCCCACTCAAGCTGACACATAAAATAACCATCATAGGGTGGGGGAGAGGAAGGAAAAATAAGACAAACCAAGAAAAGTGTGTGAAATGGTACACAAGCAAAGACATATGTTCAGGAATGTTGATTGTAGGATAGTTTATACTATCAAAATAATTGAAAAGAATTATCTGATAATAAGTAGACATTGTTAAATAAATTATAATACATCCAACTGATGGACTACTATACATTCATGAGAAGAAGAGAGGCAGAGCTGCTGCACTAGTGTGCAATGAACTCCAAACGATATTGCTAAGTACAGTGTAGAAAGTAAAATACATCCCCACTTTTGTAAGAAAATGTTCACGTATTGTGTGGACAAATGTACATTGTATATGCGTAAAATGCTTCTAGAACAATACCTAAGAGAATGGCAAAAGTTATATCTAGCATGATGATTTGAGAGCTAGGCAAGTCTAAGATGGGAAGGGGACTCATATTTCATAATACATCCTTATACATTATTTGAATATTTTGCCATGGGCTTGTAATAAGCTTCTAGTTCTGGCAAGATGGCAAATGACAATGTGAAAATTCCAACCCTTCAAACACCTAGAAACCCTAGATAAAATAAAACAAAAATTATTTTTAAGGGCTTAACTGACTCAAAATAAAAAGAGGAAAATGCCCAGGTGGTAGAAACAAAGCGGTCACTGAAAACAAGGGCAGCCCACACATGCTGCAGCTGGCTGTGGGGCAGAGGGCAGGACGGCTGCGGCAGAGAAGAGGCTTGTGTTGGTTCCCTAGGGACGAGAGCTTCAAGCCCCGTGCAGGGGAGAAGAGAAGGTCTTGGGACAAGGAGAAGCAGGACGTTGTGATGAGTCCCCCGCAGAAGGCCAGGAATACTCACTGAGGGTTGTTCCCTCAGAGAACAAATAGTTTAGAAAAATGGTCAACCAGCCCAGTGAAACTTATCTGTCTCAACCTATGTTCTGAGTAGGAGGGAAAAGTTTAAGCTGAGAAAGGCTAGGCCTGTGTCTTTCCTGAGAGTGGAGTACAAATAACAAAAGTCAATCAGGAAACTCTAACTGAAAAATTAATATAAAAATTGGTCCTGTCTGTGATAGATGCCCAGAATGCCTCACAGAAGCAAATGAAGAATTGTCCTGGAGAACGAGTACCACAACCCAAGTTACTACTGTCCCTGCAAAGCGTGAGCTTTCAATAGTGTATTACCCCAAACCCAGGAAACTGATAAGTTGCTAGAAAACAAATACCAGGATTAGGGGCTCAAGAGTTAGACATCATGAGACAACATTCTGAAGAAGAATAAGAAATAAAGTTTAAAATTATTAAAAACATTAAAGCTAGAACTGAGACCCTAAAAAAGAACATGACACAATGTCTATCTCTTCCCATAGATTCATTAAAATTAAAAACTCTATGGATAGGATGTTAGATACTGCTGAAAAGAGAAATACAGATCTCAGAACATTACAAAAAATGAAGCAAGAAGGATGGAAAGGTGAAAAATACTGGAGAAGAGATATGGAGGACAGACTGAGGAGGCCCAACACATATCTATTAAGAATCCCATAGAGAGAATAGAGAAATTAAGGAAAGGCTTAATAATGGCTGAGAATTTTCTAGAATTTATGAAACTCATGAGTCCCCAGATGCAAGAAGCATAAGGCATCTCAAGCAGGATAAACAGAAGAACATCTGCATATATTAATTATTCATACAAGTACAGTTAATAAAAAAGCTCAAGTGGGGTTAAATGAAACAGTTCAATAATGCAACGACAGAGGTGAGCAGAAGGCACCTAGAAGTACAGAAGAGATGCAACTCTGCCATTCCATATTTAGAGCTGGACTCCCTTTCCCTGAATCTTTTATCCCTAAATATAATGAATTCTGAACTACAGTAGATTCTTGAAGGCCTTGCTATACATTATATATGGTGCCCATGTACCAAGGCGAAGTGGCAGAGATCTGCTGGGATGTATCCATTCAGCCATCAAACAAAAGAGGGGCAAAAAAGTCCTTTGTCCTCTGGTGGTGGAGGCAGCATCTAAAATCCATCATAGTTTGGAGAGTGTGATAGCGAATACAAACTGCAGTGGAAACACAGAGAAAGAACATGTCCACCAGCCTTGTAGGAAGAGGTCGTGCCTCAAGGAAGGCTTCCTGGAGGAAGTAACATCTTAACTGAGAGAGCTGGTATCTTAGAGGAAAAGGCATTAGAATTACCCTGGCATTAAATCCCAGAATGGATGGTCTTGTGAATTCAGCCAAGTTATGTAATTTCTCCAAGCTTCATTTATCTCATACTTGAAATGGACTTCTTATCACTAGTCTTGGGGTTGTTTTGAAATTTATGGATAATAAATGTAAAACATTTAGCAGAATGCCTGGTCTGTACCTCATTTTTATTAAACAGGTAGCTAGTAATGTAAGAGGAAATCAAGTGCCTGAGTGGAAAAAAAATCCCTTCTGTTTTAAGGGGTGATTTTCTTGTAAAAGTTAAAAAAGACAAAGGTCTCTATTTTCATGAAACTAGAGGACTATGAAATGCTTACTAAGTATTTACCCTCAAAAAGGCATATTATCATGCTATCAAAATATAAAGCATGATCAGATATGGTCCTTTCCATAAGGAACTTAAAATCTACTTTCCAAAAAGTAACCTAGGAAGGCTGCATATGTTGTGTCGAATTGGTGATTCTCTCCAGGGTTAAATCCTGAAACTGAGAGAAGTCCTAGCTAGATCATTATACCTTCAGGTTCCCAACCCCAAATCAGGCTGAAAGAATTCAGAGCCCAGCAAGGGAAGGAGTAAATGGACCTCCTCCGTATTATTCAGTAAGTTTGTGAACAACTGGGATGACGGATGGAGAGGAAACTTGTAATGTCCAACCAGTGATGCCAAGTTGCTGGGCTCTGGCAAGGCTTGGCAGATGAGAACACAAAGCCATCTAGCCAGTCTGCGGGAATGGCCTGGATGAACGTAGATGAAATTCAGTAACAGTAAGGGCTGTGCCTGCGCTTTGGAGGAAACACTGAACTGTGTAGTCTTAGAGAGAAAGAATTGGCCAAAGACGTGCTTTCCATTCATTCCTTTATGCACCACTGAGCAAACATTTGCCTGATGTCTACTATGAGAAAGTGTTTGCCTTATAGGCTTGGTATACAATTCCTGTCTTCAAGGAGCATAAAAGCAATGATCTGAAATCCTCTTCCCCTGAAGCTGCCCATGCCCTCCAACATTCTTCCTTCTACCATGCAATGACAATGGCGACCTAAACTTTAGGGCTTAAAGAACATCAGAGTGGCAAACAGATTTATCTCTTGGGCTAACATTGATTGCTTAGCAGTGACTTCTTGGAGTGCTGATTTGACAAGAAGTCTGAGGTTACATTTAGCAGGAAGGCATGCTGTGATTGATTAGTGATGTCTGTCATGTGGATGGAGAACAAGTGACAGCACTAGTGCTATGAATCTGACATCTCCCATCTAGTCCAACCCCCTCATTCCACAGATGAGAACACAGGTTCTTCCTGGGGCATTATAAATTCAGCAACAGTAGCAGGGGCAACCAAGGAGAACCTCCATATCTGAAATGTTGCTGAGAGAGAAGAAAAACATCTATAGCTTAGACTATTTCTGATGAGCTTTTAAGATATGCACTCAAATCCTTTAGCAGCCTTTATATTCTGCAGCAAACTGACTAAATGGAGAAAGCTACCAACTCGGATCTCCTGGTTAGTTACAAAGTGCATGCCCCCCCTCCCCCAACTCCCAAACACACACAAGAATAAATTAAATATATATCATTTCAGTATGCTTGAGGATTTAAAATGCATTGGGGAACCGAAATGTCTATAAAGTAAATATATTTCAGAAACACAATGAATACTTACAAAGAATAGCAATTAACATGTTATTGAAGAAAGGACAAAGATTGTTTTTAATCATTTTATTCTATTAAATGGTACAGATACCATCAGCCAAAGAAAGGAAAAGAAAAGCCCTTATTTATTTTCATACAGACACCTTATATCCTGGGGACTCTGTAACACTAACCAAGGAGATAGGGCCTGTTCCCACTAAGCATTTCCACACCCAGTCTATCAACACCCACAAGTAAGGCCTGGCCCAGTCACAGAGAGCTCCGGCTAGTTCTCTGCAAAGGGCAGAATCGTATAAACGGACAACAGATAAGCAGGAAGCCCAAACCCAGCCTGATTCAGAGACAAAGAACAAACTGTAGCATTTGATTAATATGCTAGCTCTTCTGTCATGCCAACTGCAAAGTGAATTTTATGGAAAACCAACTCCTTGAGAAATAGCTCTAATTAATTCAGTTATATAAACTCCCATTAACTATTAGGGGGAGGGGATGCAGGGCAGAGAGAGATAATATGAGGATGAGAAGAACAAGGAGGGCCAGTAGGAGGGATGGAAAAGGCAGGGAAGGAAAAGGGTGGAAGGGAGGGAAGGAGGACATAAATGAGAGAATACGAATAGGATATTCGGGAGACCACTGGGGTTACCTTGGGGGCCCAAAAAGTATGTTCTGATTGACTTAAGAAGACAGGAAATCTATTTATACTTCAATCAAATATAACTGTTGGAAAAATTAGATCACCCAGCACACAAGACTCTTTTAACACATAAATTAGACTAGTTTTCCCCCCAAGACTCACTCACTTGCATACAACCTTCAGGATTTCTACCAAATCTGCTTTTACTAAGTACCACGTTCATGGTCTGTCCCACTGAATATACCTTATCTTATAATTCTGAATGAATCAACAAATTGTAGTGCATCCACACAATGGAAAATTACTCAGCAATTACAAGGATCCAATGTATGCAACAGAGAATGAACCTCAAAGCATTATGCTGAGAAAAAGCCAGACTGAAAAGGGTATATACTAGATGATTCCATTACTCGACATTCCAGACAAGACACAATCATAAGAACACAAAGCAGATCACTAGTTGCTAAGAGCTGGAGATGGGAGGTAGGATTCAGTAGGATGAGAAAATTTTGGTAGGAGATACAACTGCTCTGTATTCTGATTGGGGGAGTGCTTACATGGCTGTGCATTGAAAAATCCATGAAATTGTAAAGAGTGAATTTCACCATAAGCAAATATAAAAAGTGAAAAACAAAAACGGCCCAAAACACAAAAGTTGAACCATTCTTAATACCACTTTGGTTTGAATCATTCCTGTATTAAATATTTCCCTGGTGTTTTAGTTGTTTTTGTAAATATGTTCAACAAACTACTCAAAAAATAGTTACTTAGGAAGTGTGGCCTGCCAAAGGCTATAAGCCTGAAGTTGCTCTTTCTTTATTAAGGGAGATGATTGAGTTTTAGAGAAGTGGCAACTCTAGCCCCAAAGGAGATCTCCTCCCTTGATCTACTTACAAGAATTACAAGATTGAAAAGTGAATTAAAAAAAAAATTCGGTACAATCCAATGTTAATGAATGGACTCTGTACCACCCAAAACCATCTCACATTTTGGCAAACAGTAGACTCAGACTGAAAGCTCCAAGAGGGGAGGGAGTGTGTCTGTTCTGTACGGCATCCTTAGCACCTAGCAGAGCAGGCACTTAATATTCATAAAATGAATCAAATAAACCTTACTATTTGTATCTCATACACCAGCTATCCAGGAAAGAAAATTCCTAAAGCAGCTCAGATCATCACTGGACAGCTGGCTCCTGGATTAAGTTCTTTGTCATGGTAAGCTGGCAGCTAGCACTCCTCCAATATGAATCACAGAGATGGTCCAGCCAAATCTTCCACTCAACATCCTTCAGAACCCTGAACCTGGTCTTACATCGACTGTGTGTTTATTAACTATTCCTCATGGGCCAGGGTTGAAAACCTTTTTACATCCCAGCACTGAAAATGTGACACCCGGGTTAAGTTAGAACAAGAAATTATTATTAGTGCTGCCAGGTGAGTTATGGTCAAGCAAGAAAACATCCATGCTGTTTGGAGAAACACGTTTAGGTATACAACGCTAAGATAACATCTGACATTTGTTATGAAATACTTAGGAAGGAAAACAGGAAAGAAGAGAAGGAAGGAGAGAGGCTCGCCATAAGGAAAAAGTGACAGATGAAGCAAATATGGCAAAATCCTGATATTATTAACTCTATTACATAGGGACTCATTGTACTATTCTTCCCACTTTTGAGCATGTTTTAAAAAGTTCTTAATAATGATTTGACCCAGGTGGAGTCAAGTGGGTTTATGTTTCCTTGTTTCTGACTTAGTGATTCTGACATAATATTAATTTAATTCACACCAAGCTGTCGATCAAATGTTGCTTAAATTTAGGTTGTTTTTCTTTTTCCTTCACGCATCTCCCACTAGACTCCCTCTACTCTATACCTGAGTACTTAGGTTTCTGGCTCCAAGTGCAGGTCATTTCATCTCTAAATTTTTTTTTTTAATTCAGCCCATCATCTCTGTGCAGAAATTTGGGATCCTTTATCTGCTTTCTGATGCCATCAATGATCAAGTATATTAGTTTCCAAATGCCAGATTGAACTGTCTATGTAAGAACCATGTCAATCCTTCAGATGCCTGGGTCCCAGCCCTGGAAATTCAAATTCATTATGTTTGGGACAGGGCCCAGAACTTGTATTTTGAAAACTTTCTTAAAACCAAAATAATATCATTATTTCTCCATTATATCATCAAGTAGGTTTTTAAAACACTGATGAATGCAACCAAATGCAAGACTGAATAGAGTATTCCTCAATTACATTTGGGAGAGGGAGGGAATAGAATATTTATATTATCTCAAGATTACTACTCCTAAATTGGAAAGGCAAACTTTCTAGTTTGTGGGGGTAATGGATTCCTCTCAAGCTCTTAAGAGCATTTCTAGAAGACAGAGTGTATGGATAGGAGATATAGGTATTGTAACATTTGTCTTGCTGGTTGTCGGAACAATGTCTGGCCCTATATTTTCAGGCATATTACTTTGGAGGGATATGCCACATTCAGGCATGCTGACCTACATCCACTGGTTTTCTTAGGAAGTTTATTAATGTAACATTTGGAAAACAGGGAAGCTTTATGCAAATAAATTCCCCTCCCAATTTCCTTCTACTCTGCCTCTATGTGACCTTGAATCCTTTCCACAGCTCTTTGAAGCAGGGACTATGATGATCTCCATCTTTCAGAGGAGGAAACTGAAGCACAGAAAAGTTAAGTGAACTGTCTCTAGTAACACAGCCTGTAAACAGCAGGGATGGATTCAAACCCAGATAGCCCTGCCCCCAGATGCCCGAGATGAGTTTTCTTGCCTGTACTGATCATTCTGGTCAATATGTACAACAGCTCCTGGATCCTAGTCATGAGACATTCAGAAAAAAGGCAGAGATGAGACTAAGAACTAAGCATAATTCAATTCTATGAACCGTTCATATGCTCAGCCATTTATCCATGCACCCGTCCACCTTGCACTTACTATCTACTACATTCAAGGCATATAGTAATAAGCTCTTGGGACATTCAGAGAGAACACATTTCACACTCAAGAGGAACTCACATCATAAACAGCCCTGAGTGATGTAGCCCAGGTGTGAGCAAGTGCTGTGGGGTGAGTGACTTGGGCCAGCAGGAGGAAGTGATGTCAGGGGCAGGCCTTGAAGAATGAGTAGGAATCCTTGAGGTGGAAAAGGGGAGAAGCACAGTCAGGCAGATGCAACAGTTAGAGCAAAATTATGGAAGTTTGAGAGAGACCCAGGAGAAGCAGGAAAGAGAGACGTTTCATAGAGCTAATTATCCTTGACACTCCTGACACTGGGGGCCAGATTCTTTGTTGTGGGGCCGTCCTGTGAGCACTATCCCTGACCTCTACACACTCAGATGCCAGCAGTATCTCCTCTAGTTAGGACAGTCAAAAGTATCTCCAGATCCTGCCAAAGGCCCTGGGCTGCAGAATCACCCCCACTGAGAACCCGGACTAATGGGAAGGCTTGCAGGTATGCAGGAGAATCTGCCAATGGCTGCAAGAAGCCTGGTGGGACAGTCTGGGCTTAGACCAGGAAATAAACCAGTCAGTCAGGCCCCTCCAATTCTAAACCACCATCTGGCCACTCTGAAGCTCATTTCCTTTCAACGGTCTATTCCCGATTCCAGGCTGTGCATAAAAGCCACATTAGAAGCCTTATTTTGGTCATTATTTTCATTACCAGCTTGGACATTTAATGCCTTCTATCAAACCAAGTGGTAGGCAGAATTCTGAGAAGAACCCCCCAAATTCCCAGCCTGGGGGGGTACACACACTTCCCAGTTTTCCAAACAAACACTAATCTAAGTGTTGCAGTGAGGGGAATTTGCAGCTGTAATTGGGGTCCCGAATCAGTTGACCTTAAGATAAGGAGATTATCCTCAGGGAGTCTGACCTAATCCTGTGAGCCTGCAATAGAGAGTGGAATCTTCGGAGAGACACAGATTCAAAGGGTGAGGGGCATTTGATGTGAGGGAGCATCTCAGTCACTGGTCTGGAGATGGAAAGAGCCCCGTGGCAAATACCCAAAGGTAAGGGCTGAGCGTGACCCCTAGCTGATAGCTGGCAAGAGACATGGACCCTAGCACAAACAGTCCCACTCCACAAGGAACCAGATTCAGCCAACAGTGTGAATGAGCTCAGAAGATGAGCAGATGAGAACACAGATGGCAACGCCTTGATTTTAGCTTTCTGAGAACCTGAGCAGAGAAGCCAGCCACATCACACGTGAACTTCTGATCCACTGAACTGTGAGATAATAGATAGGTGTTGTTCTAAGCTGCTAAATTAGTGGTAACTGGTTGCACAGCAGCAGAAAACTAATATACCCAGGTTCCCAGAATCCTCCATGGTCCCTCAGAAACCCTCCTCCTCCATGAAGCTTCTCCCCTCTTTGCACAGAGGGCGAGCCGGGCCACTTCACGTTTTCCCCAATCACCCCACTGTCTCTCGTGCTGATCTTGTTGCTCAAAGCACTTTTTGTGACATCTCATGTTGATAAACCACTGAGTATTTGCAGAATGGTGGCATGCTTTTTGCTTGTTCCTCTCTCCCTCCACCCTGCAAGAATCGTGGCCATCTGTTCAAGGATCTTTTGAATTTCTCACAATGCCTACAATCGAGGGAAGCCCATGATAGACACTTGGTAAATCGTTACTGACTGATGGCCATGGGTCCCCTGACCCCACCACACAGGGGAGCAGAGGCCTTGCATGCTGCTGTCAAAGCGCCTAACACCATTGAACTGACATGGAGCAACATTCAAAGGAACCCTTTCTACTTCAGTCATCCCCGCACAAGCTCATTCTCAGGGGTAATCACGACTTCAGTCATGGTGACTTCTCCCGGATCACGTAATTCTCAGGATCAAGTGGCTTGACAGTTACTGTGAACTACCAGCCAAAAAGTCTCAATGTTCTCTGCATTTTAGACTCTCTTACTGCTCTTCCCCTCTAGATGTAAAGCTTAAGGATTCCCACTACTGGGCTTGAAGTGTATGGAGTCTCCTTCTTAGAAGCCCCAATTTGGAAGGTTTCCAAAAGGAAGCCTTCTATTAGCATGATGCATGGAATATTGTACCCTCCTCTGGAAGGGCAACAAGAGAATTTAAACAATTCACCTTTCTCTAGAAAAAAATGAACAGCACAAATAGAAGAGTACATAGAAACTATTAAGCAAGTTAAATCTGAAGGTATCACATATTCCTACTGACCTGACTGCTCTTCACTGCTCTTAAATTTTAAAAAAATGAATATTAAAAAAAAATCTATGTGTAGTATAAAGTTTTCTTCCACCTGCAGTTTTTTCCCATGATGAATTCTATAATTAGAGCTCCTGGGACCTGAATTTACCAGCCAGCCTATGCGTAGTTTTCTTTCATTTCTGTAATTATCAGCAGGGCAATTAATATGACTCTGATAATTGCAATGCCTGGGGTTGCTATGTCTCAAAATTGCCTGTGCCAAAGAACAAATAATTATGGACAAAACTGAGAGCCTGAACCTATAAACTAAGGAGTCCCAACTTTCCTGGGTGACATAAAAATTATCAGCCTGTAAAAAGTCAACCTGTGCTCTGACCTCATTCAATTCCCTAGTGAGTTATGCTAATGAGACCAAACACAGGACCACAAGTTACCAAGCCAAGTGACAGGGACTGTGGAAGGCAGGATTCTTTTTTGGTAAGTGCATACTATGAGAGATGGGAGGCATGTTTCTGGGAAATCATTACTCACAGTAAAAAATTATTTAGATGAGGGTGGTGACTGTCAACTGTGTTACCACCCAAGTGCAACTTCCTCAGCAAAGACCACTGAATGATCACAGCACTCTTTCCAGTGGGCCCGGAATGCACCTCGGAGTCTTTCTCAACATGGCTTTCCTGGGAAGAAAGGCCTTATCAAATGAGCCCAACTGGCCTGCAAGAGAAATCACCACCTCCTATTATATTGAATGTACTGACTGTTCCCCCTCTTCACCTGTAGCCATACTTGCATTTGGCTATAAGGAAAGAAGGAAAGAAGAAAAAGAACAAAGAAATTAAAGCACTTCACCTACTCAGCTTTATCCTGCACACAATTTCTAGGAATCCTTAGGTCACTGAGAGATGTTATTTTTGGGTACTTGGAAGTTCTAAATGTCTTGAAATTTGAGGTTCAGAGCAAAGAAAGGAGCAATCTGCTCAGTTTGCTCTGCGGGCTCCTCCTCCTCAGCTTCCTGGGAGCGGGATCCTGCAAGGTTCTGTCCTGGGCTTTCTTCTTCTATAGTCCCTGAAGGTGAGGGGATAAATCCCCCTTCTCCCCAGACACATCTGTCCCCACCCCGTCAGCTAAGGGATTCGTTTGGTACCAGGTACTGTTCTAAGTGGTGGGGAGCGGTGATGAACAGACCAGACATCCCTTGTTCGCATGGAGCTTATATTCGATTGAGGTAGAGAAGCACAATTAGCAGATAAAATGGTAAGTCCCTGGGGGCAAAATAAAGCCAAATGAAGAGAAAAGAGGTTGGGGAAGCCACAAGGTGCTAGTTTAGCAAGTGCTCAGAATCTGATCTCCTTTTCAGTCCAGAAATCTCTTATTAGGTTCAGACTCAAGCATCCTAACTTCCTTCTGGGTATGTCCACCTGCAAGTCTCCAGGCCCCAAACTGCCATGTCCACCATGCAGACATCATTCTCTTCCAAGTTTTCTTCCTTAGTGGAACCACCTAAGTCAAATACCCGATGTCATCTTTAACTCCTTGCACTCCATCTGAATCCAAACAGCTTCTAAATACCCCTCAAGACTGGTCACATCCATATTTCTGCCACCATGCACTGGTCCAGGCACCCTTCCCACTTTCCTGGGGGTGCTGTACCCATCTTATTACCAGAAATCTTGCCTCTCCTCCCATCCCATCCAATCCCACTTTATATACTGTAGCTGGAATGATTCTGCTACATAATCCCTCTGATCATGTCATTCCATGCCCCAAACTCTTCTATAGTTCCCTAGTGGCCTCAGGTAAAGGAGCCCAGCTCACACAACCCTTCAGGAGCTGGCCTTTACTTCCAATGCCAACTTTTTTAATCAAAAAAATTGTCCCCTGACTCTAGCTAAACTGATCTATTTGTAGGTATTCTGGTTTCTTCTTCTTACTCCTCCTGCTACTTGAAACACAACTCAGTCCTTTCCCCTATGCAATGTCTACTTACCTCCAGGTTGCATTCTGGACATCCAAAAAGCCTTCCTCAACCCCCAGAAGACCCTCTTGGGTGCCCTGTCCGCTGATGAACACAGTAATCAGCATGCTGTCTAGCCCATAACAGGCATACCTCAACATTTCTTGAATAAATGAATAAGTCAATGTACAAATCAGTTTATATAATTGTAATCAATTTCTTTTAAGTCTCAAGTATCCTGATTCACGTGTCCTCAGCGACCCAACCCTACGAGGGAGGAATTCCCATGCTTGGGGCGAGTCATGTGTTCCCTGTGAGCCTCAGCTCCTCATTCATAAAAAGAGAGTAGTGATTCCTGCTTTGGCAAGCTGCCATGATCAGAAATTGAAATAGTGTACTGAAAGACTTAGCACAAAGGTGGTACAAAATAAATGGCTCTGCGAATTGTGGCTCTTATTAAAAAAAAAATCTGCCTTTAAGTCAGGCAGAGCACAGAAATGCATTCTGAGATGGGTGTCATTTTCTGGAGGTCATTACACCTAGGGGAAAATAGAGAGAATGAGGAAAAATATATCCGCTTTTCTGCTTTATCAAATGCCCTTCTTTCCTTTGAAGATCTCTCTAGCACTTTGGACTTGCTATTCTCTTTTTATTCTGGGTTCATTTAGCTTTAAGCTCACAGCCTTTATTTTAATACACACTGCATTTTAACAAGTAGGTCAAAGCTATTTTATACTTGCAATATGATTACCATAGTAATCACTGTGTTTTATAACCTGCAAAATGCTCCCAGGGAGACCAGTAGGGACAGCTACAGTTTGTAACAAAAATAATAATTTCAGCCCTGCAGAATAAGCTCCTCTTAAAAACCCTCTTGTTGCAGGTGTTAAGTTTTGAGACTCCCACAATATTTGGAAATGGCAAATGCTAATGACTAACTGAAGATATACTCAAGAGCTTTATTGAGTATGTCTTTACTTTTAGTAGCTTTATGTTGGAAAGTCAACAATAATAATGATTTAATAATAATAATAATAATAGTAATAGCAGTAGCTAATGCTTATATAGTGCTTGAAGTAGACTGCCTGTAAAAATGGTCTGAATAATTTCCCTGCCTTTACTCAGACTCTTGAATAGTTGTCTCCCATACTGGCTAGGAGTTTGGCTGCTTTGAGCAATGTGGTATGAAAAACTATGACAAATGCAGAAGCTTGAAAAGCAACTGTGCATATGACATATTGTCCCAGCTGCCATCACCCTAAATACATAAGTGTAGCCATCCAATAGTCTATCCAGGGCCAGCCAAGGTGGCTCAGACCAGAAGAACTGCTCAGGCAACCTGAATCATGAGAAATAATGCATTGTTTTAATCTATGAAATGTTGGGGTGCTTTGTTACACAGCATGAGCTAACTGATACAGTGTTTACATTCCTCAGAGTGCTTTACATAGATAAACCCATTTACTCCCTCCAACAACATTTTGGAGGCAGTACTTCACAGATGAGAAATTAATGCATGCAGATATGGTAATGACCCCAAGGTCACAGACGTAGTATGTGATGAAGCCAGACTTTGAGCCCAGTTAGTCTCAATTATGCAATACCAATTCTCAACTCTTAATTTGTCTCCTACAGAAATATTTATTTTATATATTATGAAAAGCATTGTTTAGTGTGAACAATTATGCCCATGAGCAATATCGCAAAATGACACTGTGCTTTAACGAAATACCACAGGAATACATTTTGTATCCTGAAAGCAGTAGATTAAAAGTACCCCCAGCCATACATGCACTAAATTGCATTAAAAAAATTCTGACTGATACAATGCAACTTTTAGAATTAATTTCAAAAATATAAATAATAAGCCTCAATCAGACAATTTAAATTTTGGGGGTCAGACGCTCCCTCAGTTTATACATTTTAGTCAATTAAATCACAAAAACAATACACATTTTGTAAATATAAGGAAAAAGTGAATCCTCTTGTTCTCACCCTCCGACTTCACCTTGCTAACATGATTAAACTATTAATAATTTAATGTGCACCTGTTTATACTTTTCCTTTAATTATGCAAACATAACTATTAAAGTCTTACCAGTTGCTCTTCTTCAAAATTGAAAAAAAAATCAGTTGACTATAAACTGAAAAGCGTATTTTAATAGCCTTGTCATTCAAAGAAATTTTATAAAAGCCTGAGTTCATTATAAGCAAGTATCTATGGAATTAACTGTGCCTTAATTCTCCAAGTGACAATTATTCCTTCTTTTAACATGATCAACAGAAAGGTTAGCTTCTATAACACATATACAAAAAGACAATTTGCTGGGTTTTTGGTCTAAAATAGAATCATTATCTGAAAGGCTCTACTACACCTTTCAGAATTAAAGTCAAATTCTCAGAATAACCATGACAGATGGTGGTCCAGGAGTTCTAAAACAAGTCATTAAAATCACACACACATACCAAAAAAAGATTCCTCAAAACAGCAATTGCACTAATACAAAAATGAGAGGCCATCCCAGTCCAAGATAAGAAAGCGTAGCTGAATGGAATGAACTCTCTTAAAAGGAAAAAGTGCCCGTGTATATGCCAAGTAGGTAAGAACCATGGGAAGTCAGGTCCTACCAAATGACAGACTCAGAGCAAAGCAACTCACCTTCCATAAAACCCAAAAACATCTGATTGTGATTGAAAAAACATCCAACTTAAAATACATTTTTATTTGGATGAAAAGGTTTTTACCCCGATGACAAGTCATCTTTGTAGAGAATATTTAAAAAGTGAACACTAATAGGGAACAATATCTTTGTATCTGCTTTGCCCCATTTTCCTTTTTCTTCACAATATGCTAGTCTAAAGAATGTGTGGGTAAAACATGTGATCAGATCAAAATAGTTAAAAGTCACTTCAGACTTCAGAAGGGTAACCTACTGAGTGAGACTCAGAAAGGGAGGGAGCTCTTCCTGACCCTTCTATTTGGATAAGATAAACATGAAGGCACTGGTCCATTATTACCACAACTCAGCACACTCCACGTTTAAGGGCACTGAGAACCCACTTAATTCAGAATACTGATGGTGAGCACTAGGTAATTAAGGGATGATGATGAGAGGAGCATTAACTTAATACAGGAGCCACTACTGATCTTTTTGCTTTAACTGGTTCATCCATTCAAGACATCCTCGAGCATCTCCTATGTGCCAGATCATGAGACAGGTCTCCGGAATTCAAGGGCAAATAAGATGACACTGCAATGGAATATATGCTCCAAAGGGGTGCACAAGAAACATGCAAATATAAAGAAGATTGTACAGCTGCTGAGTTTTCCTCCTGACAAGTCTAATTAGACCCCTCAAGTAAGTTATCATGTAATATTTGATAATTGAGCTAAGATCATAAGATTTCACTGAATTCATTCATTCATTGACCATCCCTATATGCAGTGCACTGGGACAAGTGCTGGAAATATAAAGGGAGAACAAGACATGGCCCTTGCCTTCAAGGGGGTCCTCACATCAACAGGCAAATAAGAACAAGAATATGAGATGGAGTCAGAAAGAATACCTCACTTGGTTTCAGGGAGGAGGTTTCCCTAAAGATGTCATATCCAAGCTAATACCTGAAGGATGAGATTCTCTTGGGGCTTTTAAAATGGAATTCCACTTAATTTTTAGCCAGTGATTCAAAAGAATTTTCTTGCCTTAAAAGGCAAGCGATGACCTGAATCAGGTCCCCAACACAATAGTTCTCCAATTCACGATGCATCCAAGTCACCTAGGATCTTGTTCAAATGCAGATTATGTATGACTCAGTAGGTCTGGGGTAGAGCAGAGATTCTGTGCTGTACCCAGCTCCTAGGAGATACTGGGACTGCTGGTCCGGGGACCACACTTGGAGTAGCCAGGCCCTAGCACAAAAAGACCACCGGCCAACAGATGTATTGTGTTTGGCTCGTGCCCTATTCCAAAAAGTCTCCATTAGCTGGCAACTTGTAAAAATTGAGAGATTTTATATAAAAAGCATGACCTTCAGATTCTTTTGAGAAATTTACATCGGACAAAGTAGGCCCTAAATTTCCTCAAGGTGGCAGTCGGCCAGAGGCAGGTAGAGGCCTGTGATCTTCAGTTTTCCACAGGGGCCTTGTTCCCACAGGCGCTCTTACCTCCACATGTCTTCCTCCCCCTTAGGTATCTAGCAGCTTGAAAGTGTTAACAACCCACCCAACCACCCAACAGTGTTCCAGGAACAGCCCAAACGCCTGACAGGAGCTGGCACCATTCATTTATAATAGGAAAGGACCAACAGCCTTTTATGGAAACAGCACAGGTTTCTGTTGCCAAATTCATCTAGTTCGGCGAATGTGTGCATTGCTCCAAGGTGGCATTTCAGTATACCCCATTACAGAGATAACAGGGCATTTATGGAAAGACACGCATGGACAGGAAGATTGCCTGGCCGTGAGGCATGGAACACCAGCTCAGGGTGCAGCCCAGGGAACTCTCAACTGGCTGGGGATCCTAAGAGCCCACTCTCATCCTTTAAGATGTCAGCCCCTGAACACATCTGGAAACCCTTCTCAAACTCTGGCCTTGGCCAGAAGTGGGGCAGGGGCTATACCTGGAGAGAATGTGTGTATGTTGGCAAATGTATGAGTGGGTGCGAGCAGAGTACACATCTTTTCATTGTGGAATATTAAGCTGCACACTGGCACTTGGCTATTTTTACATTTGAATGATGTCTCTTCATTTGGATGAGATAGTAATGTTCCGCTTCGTGGCTCAGGCTTCTCCAATTGCCAAAAGCCCTTACAAGACGTCCCTGCTATCCACAGATTAACAGAGTGAAATGGACTGACAAAATTTTAGCATCAAATGATGAAAAGTATAACAGAAATCACTTATTCTCTGGTGCTTCAGATGCCTGATGTGTCTGTCATTTCCTATGATGAGAAAGATCTATGATTACTGCATTGGACTAGAATTAAGCTTGTACAAAATAAAATAGGATAAGTCTCTTCTGTTTGTGGCTGCCACCATGCATCTTGCTCATCATTACTTTTCTTTACTAGGGTCGGATTTGTGAACCTTTCTTGGATTTGAAGCTATCTTCACTGTAGCTCCTGGATTGTTAGACCAAAACTTAGCATTTTCATAGAGTCAGTGGTATGAGATGGAGTAAAAACTTTAAAAAAGTAACTGACAAGGAATAAACGCTTAAAGCAACCTGATGGGAAAATGAAGCTTAGAGCACATGCATAGTAATGCATATACATGAGCAATGCCACACACAATTTTGTGGTGATAATAATTAGGAATGGGAGAACCCACATCCTCTTGACATACAGATAGGGAATAATAAGACAATCCTTTTTTTCTGTTTCTTTGCTTATAGTATTTAAATCCTAATTTTTAAGGTTTCCCAGATAACAGACTTTGGCATATGTAACAAACACAGTAGAAAGTACTCTAAGAACACAGAGCCCAACACTGAAGGGCTGCCTAAATTAAACTAAGTGGACCCTAGAAGTTACTCTCCAATTATTACCAAGTCCTAATCTTATGGCCTATGAGTGCATGTCATTGTATTAAGTGTAATATACAGTTGTATTCACTCATCACAACTGAGACTAAACAGTCATGTGATTATCTGCTCCAAGCTGGGCTTCCATTCTAGAATATAAAGGCCCCAACTAACATAGCCCATGTTTATCCATGACTGTGATCCAAGATTCACACAGCACCTGGTAAATACTACACACTAATATAGTTCTTGATTCACTGAATCAATAGGGATAAAATGGGGCTAGGAAACAGCTGCTATTCTCAAAGGAGCTGAACTCAAAATGGGAACTTTACTCAGAGGAACAGAGATTCCTTACTACTACGCTTAAGGAAGGTGTTGATGTATTGACTGGGGTGACACCCTGGCATTTAGCACTGGAGAGAGCTATGAGAAAGATGATCAGGGAGGATTTTAAGAGATTCTAACTAATTAGGAAGACCTTCCTAGCCTGGGATATGAGAACTAGTGTCAGGTCCTAATTATCACCACTGAACTTTTCAAGTACCAAACGTAAACTTGGGAGGTTGAATTTTGAAACTAAGTCAAAATGAAGAGGTTGACATTTTTCAAGATTCACGAAATCATCTTTCTTCTTTTTTCAATTGCACTGCAGCTTCCAGAACTACAGAGTACCCAAAGATGCTGAGCAGCAATGACTACATCTGAAACCTTAATAAAAATCTTCAAGGTTGATTTGACTTTTCGTGTGCTTCAGTATCAACAACAACAATGCGATCCAAGTATGAGCTCTGGGAGGGAGTGTACAGCTCAAATGCAAGGTGAGAAAGGAACACAGACATGTGTGCTGGTGTGCTTATGGAAATTTACAGGTGCAAAAAATGGGAGAGCTATCAACTCTCAGTGTATCATTGGCAAGAATCTTTCATTGCTCAAGATTCCCAAATGTGGGTAAATGTTTTTCAAGAGGAGATAAAGAGATTGACTCGATCACAGCAGTTTTAATCCTAAACATGAACAGAAAGGTAATAGTTGAATTTCTTAATTTCTTTCAAGGGAGTAGGATCACATTTCATATTTATAACACCACTGATGGGTTAACTCCTGGGGCCCCCAAGAATCTTCTTTTGCTCTTAGCTACAAAATAAATCCATATCTAGTAGAGAAGGCCTGAGATGTCTGGGTGTGAATTTTACAGAAAATTATACTTGCCTTTAGGTTGCTGGGAAGGACCCTCCTTAGGTGAACAGACTGGCAAGCTATGATTAGAGTACACTCCTCTTGGAAAGTGTTAGCTCATGAAACTATAGACCTATGAAGAAAACATTATTTTTTAACAACAGTCAAAAAAAAATAGCCTTGCGGGTATACCTGAAGTTCAATCCAATCCAAGAGAAGCTTGTTCTGCTGATACACACCTAAATCAGGTGTCCTATGCAGCCATGTGTCAAAAGGCCCAAGCTGGAGGAACGCTATCTTTTAAAGTATGCTTTTCAAATGAATTATAGTAATATAATGCAAGACCTGCTCACATTTTCAAATTAAATGCAGGTAAGAATTCATCATCTGTAGTCATTTCTCTTGCGCCGATTGTGATAAGCGTCTATGAACAATTCAATTATGAAAAGCGGGGGTCTGTGGACAGCCTTGGTCTCTGGAGCTAGAATCAACCACCTACTCTTTCTAGCACAGTTAAGCATATCCTAAGCCTTCTCTGACTGAATTTGAACTTGAACCTTCCCTTGAACATCTGTCTTTTCTCTACCTTAAAGTGAAAAGGTTAGATTATACAAACTAGATAGTTTCAGCCAACTGTAACTGTAATACTTCTTCCTTATAATTAGGCTACGTAGAGACATCACACAGATAATATTTAACTGTTCTGACTGCCTTCAATACCAAAGGAGGTTAATGACCTGGGCCAACCCCACTGGCAGAGTGGCCTTAGAGGTTGCCACTGCATGTCAGTCAACACATCCCAAATTAAATACGTTCTCATTTTAATTTTTAGAAAAGTTGTGGCCCTAAGAGATAGGAAGTTTTTCAAAAGATACCATTTTCCAACAAGTTCAAGAGTCATTAAAGTAAGCTGGCAAGATATTTACATTCCTTGAGAGACAAAGAAATGCAGCATTCAAGCAGGGAGCTTGGAGCCTCCTCGGAGAGTGTTGTACATTTCTGTAACCACTAACTTGCATCTAAAGTCCATCTGACCACCTGTGTTGTTAACATAGGAAGCCAGTGACATAGGAATCATAAGCAAGGCTTGGGTCTCCCAACAGTAGTAAGGACAAGAATCCAACCCAAGTCCTACCTGAAATTTCCCATCATCATGCTATCTCAAGACAGTGACAAGGTATTCCCCCCGATTGCTTAGGATGGCAAAGGTTTCCCTAGTGGGAAACCCTGGTAAGATTGATAATGACATACAGAAACAAAAACAACCAAATCTATAATCTTTATACAGTTTGTATTATGGAATCTGTATGTATTTGGCACTTAAATATTTGTTAACATTTCAGAGAATTTGCCCTATTCAAATAAACAGGTTGTTCTCGTAATTCCAATTAAAAATTTTTAAGTGGTAAAATTAAAATCTTATGAAGTTTACATACAGTTTTAAGACACTTAAGTCAACTTAATGTTCACCATATTTATAATTTTAATTTAGGACAAGTACAGGAATCATTAAAGGGGAAAGGGGTCAAGAAGAAGAGTCAAATCAGATGACTAAAAAAAGGACATATTTTATATAAAAAAAGGACATATATTTGTGACTACATCCTAAAATACAAAGAATTTAGAGTTATATACATGATAAAATAGTAAGATCTCAGTGCTAAACTTGTAGAAGAATTTAGTTTTCTAATTAACTGAAAATTAAGTTTTAAAACCAAAGCAAACTTTACATTAGAGATTTAATTTAAATCTTTAAAAAAAAAGTTGCCCTCCAGGGGCTCCAAAAAACTCATATAAACCCTTTCTGCTCAGGTGACTTCAAGGGCTGATGTGAAGGCCACAGGAGGGACTGTGCCCAACTCCTATGGGGTAATGTGACATGTCTCAGGTACGCCCACGTATCAGTTACCAGTAAGTACTGAATCCACATTACAGCCAGGCCCTGGGCTATGCACTTGCTAGACAGCACCTGTTCTACAAAGCATAAATCCAAAGCTTAGGGACACTAGATATCTTTCCAAGATGACAAGGTAATAAATGATAAGAAGGGGACTTGAACTTTATGCTCTTCCCACCACCAAGCATCTTGCCTCCTATAAGAAAAATATCCGTGATGGCTACGAGTTTCTGGAACTCTGCTACTCAAAGTGCAGTCCGTGGACCATCAGAATCGGCACTCCTGAGAGCTTGTTAGAACTGAATTCTCAGACCTGAATCTGATTCTGCAGGAGATTCTCAGGCACCTACGAGTCTGAGAAGCACTCTTCTAGAGCAGGGGATGGCAATTTTTTTTTTCTGTAAAAGGCCAGAAAGAAAGTAGCTTGCACTTTGTGGGCCACATAGAATCTGTTGAAATCACTCAACTTTGCCACAAAAACAGCCATAGACAATACACAAATGACTAAGAATGGCTGTGTTCCAAAAACCTTTATTTACAAAGATAAAATTTAAAAGGCCATTGGCCATATTTGCTCCATGGGCCACACCAGAATAGAGTGGCAACACGATTAAGATGGATATTCTCTGATTTGCTGGAAGACAACTAATACATTCTCCATCTCCATCAGCCAGCCTGACTCCTGGCCCATAGGTGGAGAGCAGCAAATTTCCAGTGCTACCATCTTTCAAACTTGTTAAATACCTTTTTTTTTTTGAGGTAAAATGGTTATGTCTCAATCTTAACATCATTTTACAATGAGCCCAGTGGTCAAGAGACCAGAAGGAAATCTCCCCACCTGCTTTTTCCTTTTGGTATAAAGAAGGGTTAAAAGGCGTTTGAAAGGGCAAAGTTAAAGGTTTTAAATGCACTGTTAAGTTCTCTAGGGAATTAAAAAAAAAAACTGGTCTTGCTTTTCAGTAAATGCAGTTGCGTGAATAAAACTGGCTTGAGCAAATTAACAGACCAGGATGTGTCAAATTCTGAAGAACTGAGCCCATCGCCACGGGACGATTAAATATATCAGACAGCAGTTCTATAACTGAACAATGATGCTCTACTGGCGTGCTCAGGCTTGCACAGGGAGCACCACATGAATGGCCCGACTGTGAGTACCGGCTGGGTGTCCCATTGCAAAATCTCACTGTTTCCAACAGGAATCTGCAGCAAACTCTGAATGCCACCGTTAAAATGAACAGTCACTGCGTTGCTTTCTCGTCCTCTGCCTTCCCTTCCATATGCAGGAAAGAGGCTACTCCTGCTCAGCAAACTCAGGAAAGGAGGTTTAGGAGTTGCTTTTGTGAAGGTGCTAGGGCCAAGCAATTTTACCTCCTCTGCCCATTCGGGAAAATAAAAATGACATAAACGGGCAACTGAGGGAAAAGGTGGTTATTAAGAGCCTTTATTGAGTATTTCCATATGCACGATACTGTGCTCAAGACTTCACAAGGATTATGTGCCTCAATCTCACCAAAGGGTGAGGAAGGAAGAACCAAATACTTAGGCACAGTGAGCTCAAGAGTCACACAGGTAGTAGGGGTACAGCGTGACTTTGAACCCTTGGACACCAGAGCCCACCACATTAACCGATTCTTTAACTTAATCTGAAGTAAGCAGAATTTAGGGACTATTCCAGTACGTTTGCACTGCCTTCTCCAACCTCTGCTAAAGCACATGTCTCCACTGACTCTTCTCACAAGCAAGTCTGGGCTTCATGCCCTGCCCTATCACGCTGCCCTGACCTCATTATGCCATATTGCTTGCTCCTCTGTCTTCCCATTTAAAGTAGAAGTGGGCTCTCGACCTGTGCAATGTGGACATTTGGGGCCATAGAGTTCGTTGTTGCAGGGCCGGTCTTGCGAGTCGTAGAACGTTTAGCTGCCTCCCTGGCCTCTCCCCCCAGGCAAAGTTCTTCCTGGCTGGGGACCACTGCTACCAAACCCCTTGAGGACATGATTTCCATTCATGTCACTGTTTACCTACTGCCTGACATAGGGCCTGCCACACAGTAGGTGCTCAATAAATACTTAAGGCACTGCATAATGTCTTTCTCCAGCTACAGAGCTAAGAACTTTGCTACTTTTGGTCAAATGGCTCTACTGGCCCCAGAACCAAATGTGAGTCTAAGCTTCTATATGCCACTCCGTTCAGATGGCGGTTTTCCATGACAGCTGGAATCAATCATCTTTACTCCTCCATATTTCATATATGATAAAGTACTGATTTTATTCCCTAAGTATTTCTCAGATCTATCTATCCTCCTCATCTCCAATGCCATAATCTTAGTGACACCAAGCTGTCTTAGTCTTTTTCTCAACTACAGGATGTCTCTTGACTGCCATCCCAGCACTCTCTCTGCTGACCCTACCATCTGTTCTGCCTGAGACACTAGAGAGATCTTTTCAAATCCTGAATCTATTCATTCTGCTCTCCTGCTGAAGGCTCTTCAATGGTTTTCCATTGCTTATGACATGAGACTCTCTAACATGACCTATGGAGCCCTCAGCGGTCTGCCCTGGCCAACCTCTGCAGCCTCTTCTTCTCACCACTGGGGCTGCAGTTCCTTGCAAAGGCCATGATCCTCCATTGCCCCTGGCCTTTGCATATGCTGTTCCATGTGTATGGAACACCACATGCCCCTCCCCTTCTGTCTTCCCTGCAGGCCTCAACCTCTGTGCTGCTTCTTCCTGGTTCGGAGCAGTTACCGCCATTGAAGGTCACCGTGGACCCAAATTTCAGTCCTTCCTAGTGTTCATCATGACCACTGATCACAAAAGGTGGCAGGCGCCTTGTCTCCTGTTGTTCTCCATTATCATCCCAGCCTGGCACATGGTGGGAGCTCAATGAGCGCTTCTTGAATATGCTTGTATAGTCAGTAACTTAACAGAGACACTGTTTGAAAATACAGAGCCTTTGCAAACAAGATGTACTAAAGGAAAGTGAATTGTGGAGTTAAACTGCCTGGATTTAAATCCCAGCTCTGTCACTTAATAGCTGTGAGGCCTTATATAAAATACTTAAGCTCTCTGTATCTCGGTTTCCTCATAAAGTGGGGAAAACAGTACCTACCCTCACAATATCCTTGTTGATAAGGTATGCAAGACTATATAAATTCTTCAAACAAGTGTCTGACACGACTGCTATGTGTGAATTTTCTATCATTATTATACTTCATATTTGTATTCACAGTAGCGTTTTTATTTCTGTATCATGGCTGAGGTAATAGGGGAGATTTTTTTCTGGTCTCAGGTGACACCAGCAGCCACGACTGAGTTATTCCAACTCCCCGATGAAGAGACCCTCTTCCTCACTCTGCAAATCCCCATGTCATCTCCAATGTCCCCTTCAGGTGGGCTGACAGCAGCTTTGCCAATGGCCCCTGATCAGACTCCAGAGAATCAGTTCCTGAGTTCACAGTAGCGCTGCGCCTTCATCAATGTGGCACCTTCAGAGCTGGCTGGGGGGTCAGTAGGCTAATAAAAGACTAGACTTGTTTCCAGTGCAATTAAAATCCAGCCTCTCTGGAAAGCCTAATTCACCCTGTGGATCTTTTCCACCCAAAGACTATGGAAACACAAGTCAAAGTTTGTTTCTACACCCTTCATTCAACAGGTATTTCCTGAAAGCAACTTACGTGCCAGCGACTGCGTTAGGGGCAGATATTGGCGGCCACCGCTTGTTATAGGAGCCTGAGCTGTGAATCACATCATGATGAGGAACTTTTACTACTCTCCTGTGTGCCTGTGAGAATCCACCATGTCATCACAGGGTTGCTCCAGTTCACTGAGAGCGTGTTTCAGGGAAAGGCAAAGGAGACCTTTATTCTTTGCCAGGTGTGTGCAAAATCACCATTCCCAAAGCATAACTCTGATTCCAAACATCATCACAGGTCAAATTCTACTATGAAAAACTCCTAATGCATATGTAGGCCTAGGATTTTGTTGCTAGCAATGAGTAGACTATTGCTTGGTTGGAATTTGAAAGTCCTGTCGTGTTATGTTAGGATTTGCTGTAATGGGATTTGGCCTATAACTTAACTGATAATTAGCAAAGGGCCACTTTTATTTCCTGAATCCTAGTGCCAGAGGGTACTGGCACAAGAACCAGCTTTCTCCTAATGAGGCAATTAATACTTCAACATGGCCTGCTTAAAACACATTTTACTGCTTTGCTCATCAGAAGGTAGGATGAGTAAAAAAATATCAAAAGGTAGCCAGATAAACATTAAGGTAAAAGGGAGAAATGCTGTCGACAGAGATCATTTTTATTCTCCCTTTACACAGTGATAAACGGCAGATCACAACTCAAGACACTTGGTTACAAGAGTGTTATAAACAGCCAGGTTCAACTGGTACTGCCTTACTTTCAGCAATGCTCTAATCTAACCCAGCTAGAAGAACATGTATATTATAATTTAAGATGCTAAGTCCTTTGGGCAAAATATCCAGAAAAGTGAGTCATCCCATGACAAATCACTTGAAAGAGAAAAATGTTCAAAAGCAGCAATTGAAAAACTAGGCTTTCAAATATCAAAAAGGGTTTCAGCCATTCAGGTTGGTACTGGGTATAAATGTTAGCAGTCAAGACAATATAAAACATCTACTTGGCAATCTACGGGATTTCCAAAATGTCTGGACATTTAAGGAGAAACAGTTTATTTACTATTTACTTTTCAGATTAACAACTGGCCTCACTGCTTTAAGTTTAGAGATATTTCACCTAAACAGAAGTTTGGGGGGTAGAGAAAAATATATTTGAAGATACAGTTAACATACAGCTTAAAATTAGCTTGTTTCCCAATGTCTGTATTTATTTAGGACCTTTCAAAATAAAGAAGAACAAAGAATGAGCCATAAAGAAAAATATTCCCAACATTAGCATGAGAAAGACAATCTAAAGATTTAAAAATGAGTAAATTACACTACTATCAAGACTTTAGACATATATACTCTTTAAGCTAGTAAGTCCACGTCAATGGATTTATCTGACCAAATAACTATATACACAAAGATATGTGCCTGAAGATACCTTATGCCATTATTTGTAGCAGTGAAAGCCTGAGTAAAACCTAAATGTTCATCAGCAAAAAAATCAGAACACATTCATATGAAAGTAACACTATCCATTCATGAAAATTTAATTAACAGAAAAACGTTTCTTAAATCATTCATCAAAAACAATGGCTACAAATGTCCTCTTAATGGTCTTGAACTAGTAAGGAAAAATTTAAATCACTTCCTCAGCTTTGCACAAATGACTTAAAATCCTATAGACATCTACTTTCATTCATAACTAGGTCTTTGGAGTACTTATTAAGGACTTCTTAAATTTGTGTTCATAAATTAAAACAGCATTGCCTAGAGAAGAAAATCCAGAATGACAGAGTAAGGAACTCCAAAAATCCATTCCTGCATAAAAGTAACAGAAAACTGGCAAAAACTGTCACAATTGACTTTTTCAGGACTACAGAAATAAGCCAATGGCTTGCCCCAACCAAGGAATATTTATATGAGAAAAACAGCAGAACCTTGGTAAGAATAGTAAGCTTTGAAGAATTTTACCTGGTACTATTCCCACCATCCTCTCCGCATTTCTGCAGTAGCCCTGAAAACCAGCAGTTTTATAATAATGATAATGTAAAAAAACAGTAACATGGCAGTCACTGGAAGGGCAGCAGAATAGGCCTGGTGCCCCCAAAGAGTCCCATCTCCAGAGACTTGTCAATATTTGACCAGGTAAAGTTCCTTGAAAAATCCCCATTAACAGGGCTTGTTTTCTGTTGATGTGAATCAGAGCCAGCTCAGCAGTGGATGCCCTATCCTCAGGTGTTAGTTCACAAACATTTAGCAGCAAATGTTTAACTTAGCAGGTGGCTATGGCAATAATACCATTTGGGGAAACAAGCTGGCCAAAAATGTTAAAAGGAAAATATAGAGAACAAGATGAATACAGAGGGCTTGAAATGCTCTAACACATTTCTGGGGTTCCAAAAAGTCACAGGTATGCAAAGGGCTGTGCACATATCCCTGAAAGAACTAAGAGGGCTCTCTCAAGTCTAGATGACTTTGATGTTCTGCACAAGTGGGGCATAATGTAGAGTTATAAGCTGCCTGAGTGTTGAAGGTATACACCAACACACACAAGAAGACTGTTGGCAGAGGGGAGAATTACCTGTGCTGTGTATTTAAAAATATCTCTGTCCAATTATTGACTATTAAGGTAATGGAACAGAGACCTCAATGGATACACATGACAGAGAATATAGACATTATAGAATTCATCCAAGAAATTCACTAGACACAACAAAAGTACGACAAACTGAGGTGTGCACGTACGGGGGAGAAGGGGAAGATACACTTTCCAGAGTTGTAACATCATATTATCTCAAATGTCCAGATTCCATTTCAAATTATGAGACATGGAAAGAAACAGGAAAGTATGGCCATATGGAGGAAAAAGGGCATTGAGTATAAACTCTATCTGAGGAAGCCCAAATGTTGGATTTACTGGACAAAGACTTTAAATTATTATATGTATGTTCAAAGAACAAAAAGAAAACATGTCTAAAGTGCTAAAGGAAAGTATGTGAACAATGTCTATTAAATATAGAATATCAGTAAAAAGATAAAAATAGTAAAAATAATTAAAAAAAATCAAAATATCCACATTGAAATTCTTGAGTTGAAATGCATAATAACTGAAATAAAAATTTCACTAGAGAGGTTCAGGAACAGATTTGGCAGAAGAAACAATCAGTGAGCTTGAAGATAGAGCAACTGAGATTATCTAGTCAAAAAAAAAAAACAAGTATGTAGAAAATGAACAAGGCCTCAAAGACCTGTAAGACACCATCAAGTGTACTAACATATACATAATAGAAATCCCAGGAGAGGGAAAAAAGGAACAGGAAGAATTTGTGGAGAAATAATGAAAAAACTCCCCAAATTGGATGAACATTAATCTACACATCTAAGAAGCTTAATGACTTCCAAGTTGGATAAACTAAAATACATCTACTCTTAGGCAAAATATAAACTGTCAAAAGTTAAAGACAAAGAGAGAAACTTAAAATCAGCAAGAGAAAAGTGACTCTTTATATATAAGGGACCTTCAATAACATCTAGAGCTGATTTCTCATCAGAAATCATGCAGGCTAGAAGTAGTAGAATGAAATATTTAAAGTGGTGAAAGAAAAAGACTGTCAATCAAGAATCCAGCAAAACTATCTCTCAAAACCAAAGAAAAAAAATGAAGATATTCACAGATAAACATATATTGAGACAATCTGTCACTAGCAGACCTGCCCTGCAAGAAATACTAAAGGTACTCCTTCAGGCTAACATTCACATGGAAAAGAATGAAGTTAGACCCTTTCCTGAAACCATATATAAAAATAAACTCAAAATTAGTCAGAAACTTCAATGTAAGAGCTAAAGATATAAAACTCTTAGAAGAAAACAGAGGAATAAACCTTCACAACCCTGGACTAGATAATGGCTGCTTATCACAAACAACAGAAGAAAAAAAATAGATAAACTTCATCAAAATTAAAAACTTCTGTTCTTCAAAGGATTCTATTAAAAAAAGCAAAAAATACAACTCTTGAATAAAAAAAATATTTACAAATCATACATCCATAAGAGACGTGTATTCAGAATATATAAAGAACTTTTGCAATTCATCAATAAAAGATAATGTGATTTTAAAATGGCCTGTAATAGACATTTCTGCCAACAAGCACATGAAATTATTCTCAACATCATTAGTCATTAGGGAAATAGAAACCAAAACCACAATGAGACACTACGTCACATACACTAGGACGTCGATGATTTAAAAACGAGAAATGTTGTTAAGGATGTAGAAATGATGGGACCCTCATATATTCTTGGTGGGATTCTAAAATGATGCAGCTGATTTGGAGAAGAGTTGGCAGTTCCTCAAAATGTTAAACATGGTTATCATATGGTGTAGCAACTCCTCTCCTAAGCACATACCCAAGAGAAGTGGAGATACATGTACACACAAAATTTTATATACAGATATTCATAGTAGTATGCTCATAACAGCCAAAAAGCAGAAGCAATCCAAATGTCCATTATCTGACAAATGAAAAAATGTGGTAAATTCAGTTTACTACAGTAGAATATTATTATTCAGCAATAAAAAGGAACAAAACAGTGATACATGTACAACATAGCAGAACCTTGACAACACTATGCTAAAATGAAAGAAGCCAGTCATAAAACAACACAGATTGCATGATTCCATTTATATGAAATGTCCAGAATAGGAAAATGTAGCAGCAGGTAAAAGATTAGCAGGGAATTGGAGCAGGGGGAAATGGGGAATGACTTCTAATGAATACCAGGTTTCTTCTGGGATGATGAAAACATTTTGGAATTAGTGGCATTGGTTATACAATTCTAAGATTAAACTGGAACCCATTAAATTGTTCATTTTAAAAGAGAGAATTTTATGTGTGAATCACAGCTCAATAAGGCTGTTACTTTTTTTTTTAAGACGATAGGAATGAGGGAAAAAATAGATTGCTAGGATTCTGGAGCTAGACTACTAGGTTAAATCTCAGCTATGACATTTATTAACTGTGTGACTCTTGCACATTATTTAACCTCTCTGTGTCTTAGCATCCTCGCCTGTAAAATGGGCATAGTAACAGCACCTAATTAAAGGGGGTGTTGTGGGGATTAAGTGAATTAGCTATTATTGTTATTTGGGGTGTGGCAAGGGGAGGGGTCAGGCTTTGTCTGACCTTCTGAGAAGGAAAGAAAGAGAGACAATGGTGCCGTCATGTCTAGAACTGGATGAGAATGAAGTCAAGGGCATGACTCACGGGTGCTGCTCTTTCCCCGGGCTGAGGGAAGAGGGGCAAGAGCAGGGTGCCTTTGAAGTCATCATGGCAAAGCTGACAAGCAGAAGAGAGGCCGGATGAAGCAGGAAAGCACACGCGTTTGGTGTGTTGCCCCCATGGCTATGAGTCTTCCCTTACAATTGCATGGCAACCCGGCGTCAACAATAGAAACCTGGATAACAGGACTTCTCCAGGCTGTTGATTGGTTGGGGTTGTGGGCAAAGAAAAACGGAATAAGGGAACACAAGTCTGCTCAGAAATGTCAACTGAGGATTTGACAATGGAGTTTAAGAAATGCTGAGAAACGCAGAAGGAAGGATGTGCTTGTAATGAAGCCAAGAATGAAACAATTCCGTGAAATTGCTCAGAAGAGATGGTTAGTCTGAAACAAAGCTTAGCTACATAGTAGGAAGAAAGCAACTCAGATTCTTTAACCTAGAGATGAGAAAAATCAATGATAACACATGTTGTTTCATTGATTTCATTTCTTTCAACATTTTTTTCCCCAAACATTTTCTCCCAGACCTTACTACTGTCATATTCTCTTGTTGTAGATTGACTTTATTACTCAGGTTCATAAGGTGATGTGAATTTTTGTGGAGGTGATCTGTTTGAAATGGTACTTTGAAGAGAAGTACTTAGTAATCATAACAAACACGAATTTAGCTAGACCTTTTCTCCAAATATTTTAGGACAATTTATCCCAGCATTTGCTGCATCATCATTGCAGATCTAGTACTCCTTGAAAAACACATTATCTCGTTGAAATGATTTTTTAAAAATCACTACAAACTAGTCTTTTTAGATATTTACAATGAATATTAGCATGCTAAAGGCTCTGAAAAATCCTGCATAAGGAAAACTACATCTGTTTAAACCAAAGTTTCCCAAATTTATGTGGGCATAGAATATTCTCTTTCCAGAAAAAATTTTATAACATCATCCAAAAATTGGGCCCTGCAAAGCACACTTTTGAGACATAGTATTCCATGGAAAGGCAGCATATCCACAAAGAACAGAGGACAAAGTAGAATCCCCAAAGGGGAAGCAAATTTTTGTACCTGAATAAGGAAGATTCCATAGAGACATCCGTACTGTTCCCTTTTGCCCTGCCAACTGAGTGAATTTCCCCAGGCATGGCTCATGTAAAATGTACTGCTTGTAGTCAACCACCAGACAAGGGATCTAGGGAGGCATCCCCCTCAACGACGTCAAAGCAGGCCTGTGTGGCAGACGACCCAGGCGTCCCAGCACACTGAGGTGTGCATCACCTCACCAGCCTCAGCGCTCAGCTCTGCTGCGCCAAACCCCCCTTTCCTGTTGGGTGAAAGATTCCCTCAACGGATATCTTAATCTACCTCTGGAGCTTTTTATTAACTCTTAATTACTGGAAATGTTCTCATTCTGATTTTCTAAGGCTAAGCCCTGTTCTCTGTAAAAATTCTATTTTGTATTTAGATCAACCTTCTTTTCCCCATCTTAACCAGCATAGGTAGTAGCTAAACCCTTGATGGGGAGAAGAGTATGGGTGCCCTCACAGGTATGCCCTCTTTCCTCAGCTTTCTGCTGTATGTGTTTGAACAAGGAAGATGATAGGGAAGATGAGATGTACCTCTTTTTGGCCCCTTGCAGCAGAGCAGCTGATGGTTCAAAACCATTCATTCTCTCCAGGGTACTCAGGAGGCCTATCTTCCTCTGCCTCGTTGATGTTGGGCATGTTATGTAACTCACTTTGACCTATAGGATGTTAGCAGTTATGATATAAGCTGAGTCTCAGAGTGTGCACAGCATTCGCTGCCGTAAGGAAACATTTCCCTGTAGCTGCTGGCCCTTCAGCCTAGGTACCAGACTGAACACAAGGCAGCAGATCTGAGGCCAACATACAGTGAACAAGCAGAGCCCAACTCACACCTTGAAATATGACACAAACCCATCCTAGAGAAGCTGACTTTGGTTTGAGGTGGACTGCTGTGCAGGGTTATTGTAGGAAAAGCTAACAATATAGTTGAATCACAGAGAACATGAATAGTTAATATGGTTCCTTTATGTGCATTTGGTGTGAACAAGTGACACTAGCTGTTCTAGTCGTGGTGGTCCTCTATGAGAGAATTTAGCTCCATCACCTGGCTGACTCCCAGCTGGTGGTCTCAGGCCACGTTCCTATGGTGTATGTGACACCTGCCCTAAGCAGAGTTCTACAAGGCTACAAACCCCCATCCCATCGCCTTCATCTGTCCTCTAACTCCAGCGCTCGCAGGCACAATGGGGTCCACCTAGAGGCTACCCTGGCCACCCCACTCTCCTGCCTTTTTGCTAAGGCTGCATCAGGCTATCAGCTGTTGCAGTAGCTCTGCAAACTGCTGATGAGAGACAATCACCAGGCCCGGGCTTGATGGAGAGTAGATAACTGGCAGCTGGGACATATCCACACTTTATAAACAGTTCTCTCGGAACATCTCTCCTTTGGCCTTGAGAAGATGCAGTGCCCAATGACTATAATTTACTTTAAAATGCATCTGTAAAATCGGGGTGATCTTATGTATATGCCACTTAGCTTAGCCTTAATTTTAGGGGTTTTCAGCTAACATGCTACCAAGAATACACAGAGTCAGAGGGTCCAGTTAGCACCCCAGTGGAAAGGGCCATAATCCTGGGACAGCTACCATATGCGCAGTTCTCTTAGTCGAGCTTCCTCAACAATCAGCAGTTGTTAATTACCAACAAGGATGCCAAAACAGGTTCTTATTGGTGAAACTAATGACATGTTAATTAGCATGATGGATGTTAGCAATAGGGTCTCACTGGTGAAATCCAAGGTCTTTAGAATGTGCAAAGCCGCTAAAATAGTCTGGATATATTTCACACCTCTGCATGAGCTGGGAATAAGAATCCAGTTGGGTCTGAGCCCTCATCCCTCATGACAATGCCCCTGATGTCGTCCCCAACCCTAGGTGCAGCCACTGGTGTATACATGAAGCACCCTAGCCACAAGACACAGAATTCTGCCTCTGTAATGTTGTGGGGTTGGCCTTAAATGAACCTTTCATACACAGTGTGACAGGAGCATCTTAAACACTGGTTCTCAACCTTGGCTGAATTGGGAATTGCGTGGAGCTTTTAGAATCCTAGTGGCCAAAGCTTCACCCAGATAAATGATGTAGGAATCCCTGGAAGGAGGAGCAGTACCAGTGGCTTTTTAAAGCCCCCCTGAGGGTTCCAGGGTGCAGCCAGGGCTGAGCACCACACTGCACGGCTGGCACGGCACCGAGCTTACAGGATAGGTCGAGGAGCTGTTTCAGGATGGCTCTGCTGATGAACATTCACTCAACAAATGTCTGTACAGGTGGGAGAATTTGGTCTGAGGCCTGCTTTTCATTAAATAGAGGCAAGGTTATACAGACAAATGTAACCCTCTCCAACCCTAACTACTTTGGCAGCTTTCAAAAGCACGTAGAGGCATCAAACTGGCTTTGGTCAGCTCATAACAAGAGGACCAACTGGCCCCCACTCCACCATCCTGTCTGCCCACTTCTCTTATGGGAAGGGAAAAAACAGCTTTTGATAAACACTCTTCTCCCTAAAAAGACAACCTTTCTCTCTTTCAAGTTTGCCTCTTACAGTAACTTGGGTTGGGGGTGAAGCCAGAAAGGCCCTTGGCACTGAAATGGACCCCTCTGGCAAGCCCTGGATGGCCCCACCTTTCGAATTTAGAACACTGGTAAGTCCATCTTTTATTTCTACTCTGGGTCTTGGCCAAAATTCTGGAACAGAGGGTAACTTCTACCAGGTCCCATATACCATTCTATTATAACTATATAAACAAGCAGGGACACACAGATATAGGAGAATTAGGGGCCAAAGCCAATTATTTCAGAAAATGTCTTGACACATTCAAACTGAATAGTGAAGGGATGGAAGAAACCTAGTGCTCCCGTGGTCTTTTCTCCCCCGCCTCTTGGTAAAGGATAGACTGCTGAACACAGGACTGATGTCCACACTAAGCAAACCTCCTTTCCCTGGGAACTGCCTCTGGCATTGCCACTTCAGGGCCCTATCTACCTTAGTAACAGCCATCCATCAGGAGAGGGCAGTGAAATAAATAGACAGTTACAAATAGGACAGGCTACATTTATACCAAAGGAGAACAAGAAGAGATTAAATTTTTTGTGCTTTTAATCTTGCATGTCACTGTCACCAGCTGAAATAGTTTACTGTGTCCTTTTTCCACCCACAGCTTGCTTGCAAAGGGCTGCTAGCAGAGATCGTAGTCGACAAGAACACCATGTGAATTAGAAGCACAGAAAAGACTTTCATGTTACTCTTCCTGAAAGAAAAAAATACAGTGATTTTTGGATTGAACTGTGTCTCTCACCCCATATTCATCTATTGGAGCCCTAATCCCCCAGTGTAACTATACTGTATACAGGGCCTACAAGGAAGTTATAAAGGTTAAATGAGCAAATAAGGGTGGAGCCTTAAAGGATTGGTGTCCTTATAAAAAGAGGAAGAGACTCAAGACATCTGTCCCTCCCCACACAGAGAGAGGTCAGGCCAGTGTCTACATAGCAAGAAGGTGGCTGTCTGCAAGCCAAGAAGAGAGGTCTCACCAGAAAGCAATCCTTTTAGCATCTTGATCTGGAGCTTCCGTCCTCTAGAACTATGAGAGAATGAATCTGCATTGTTTAAGTCATTCAGCCTATGGCATTTTGTCATGGTAGCCTGAGCTAATACAATGATCCTGAAAGGGCTTCCAAGTAATGAAGAGAAGTGAGTCTCCATTTCATCAGACGGGGCTCTAAAGACTACTGTGTGGAGATTTTATCAAAACTGGGGGAGGGTGGTGGTAGAAACTGGAAAACAAAGCCCTCACTATGTGCCATCAACAGAGAGTCGAGGCTAGTGAGTTCTTCTGCTGACCATTCAGGACTCAGAGTAAAAGTGGGGCTCTGGCCAGTGTACATAGCACAGTTTTGAGCATCAGCCCAAAAAGCCTGGAGATAAAACTTCCAACTGACTGTAAAATGCCAATTTGTTCCTCTTTTCTTTTTTTTTTTTGCCCTGGACCAAGTGAGCATTACAATGTCTGAGCAAGAAATTTTGGTCTGTGCATGTTTGGGTTGGAAAAAGAAGCTTTGGAGAAAACAATCCCTGAAAATTTCAAAGCCAAATCTTCGAGTAGAGACTAATGCAGAGTGGCTGTTTTGGACTCTTGAAGTAAATGTAACAATATCTGAATTTCTGAAGCTCGGGTCACAGCTAAACAAACCTCACTAAATACAAGCTACGTTTTCCCTTCTCTTTTGAAACAAATGCATCACAGCGGTTAATAATAATGCTCAGTCACAACGTATGAAGCGCTTGAAATATTTTTTTAAATACCCTTGAAATAGAAATGCTAAGTTGCTAAATTGCATCTTGTGGAGGTAGGGGCTTTCTTTTAATACCACATTTCTGGCGATTATTCCTACATCTAGTCAGAGAGATGAGGCGGTGGTGCTTTACCGTACAAGTACTGTGGAGCTCTCTGATTCCAACAGGCAAATGTTCCCTGGCCTGAGTCACCCCGCTTTCCCGTGGGAACAACCACCACCCCAACAAACCGCTGTATATTTGTCCCTCATCAGAGGGCAGGACTGAACAGTTCCCTGAACACCAGCTGTTGTACAATGTACATACTCTGTGCATGAGGGCAGCAAAATGGGAAGAACGGGGCTGGAACGCTTCTCAGGTTCTACCTGAACACGAAAATTCTGTCCAGAAAGCATATTCCAGCATTGGGTGATATGGGGAAGAGGAAGAGATGTAGCTTTTGTTGAGTCTCTGACTTCCAACTCATGCTCTTTCATCTGTAACACATCATCTCCCAGGAAGTGAAAACCTGACTTCTGCAGAACATTTTTGCAGAAGAAAGGACAGTGTGCCTATCAGCCTGTAATTTATACATCAAAGATGCAGTTGTATCCCAATTTCTTATCTGTGTGGTCCTCTACACAATCCCTTGGCTCACAGACATTTAACTTGTACTGTGACTGCATTTCTATGTGCTAATTTGTTGCTTGGTAACTATTTTAGAGCATTTTGTATATATGTCTGATTTGTCTCCAGGACATTATAAGTTCCTTAAGAAAAGGCAGCCAAAGAACATTTTGATATGAACCCAGCATTCCATATAACAACCTTGTAGAATGAGAAGAGGGAGGGAGTAAAAAATCAAGGAATTCCACTGGCAGTGTGAGCTTAAATAGTATACATGAGAAAAATAGGGTCCATTGTGGACATCTGTGGGCGTCCGCCTGCACAGATCCTAGTTTTTTCTGGTGAAAGCATCTCACTTTGCATTTGGGAACTAATCCTCCACCACTCGCAGGTGAGGCAGCTGAAACTGACATGGAAGTAAGTGGGGTGGACCCTACTAGCCCCTTAGGCTCCTGGGGTTGGCACACACTTCCAACCTTGGCCAACCGCACCCCTCCATGTTGGCCTACGGATTGGATCATGGACAGACTTTTATCCCAAATGGCCCAGAGAAAGTCATCCCCAGGACTGTTGCTGAAACTTCCAGAAAAGATTCATTTTCTCTTTGCAGAGGTTGTCAAGCTGATTAGATAAAGCCTAGAGCTGCTGGGGTCAAATCCTGCCTGAGAATGAAGCCAACTGAGATGGAAACCACACCTATGAGGATGAAGAGTGGAGACCTAAGGCCTGACTTTGTCACTTGAGCTCCTAGACGTAGTCATACCTGAAACTAACACCACTTTGCTTAGCTGCCAATCAATTTCCTTTTTTTTTTGGTTGAAACCAGCTTGAGTTAGACTTGTGTCACTAATGACCCAAAGTCCTGACAGATACAGGCCCCACACTCATACTGGCCCATGTAACAATGTTAGTATGTCAACTACATCCTGGGAAAATGACAGAATGAGAAGGTTACCTTGAATGCACAGACACAGGTTCAAATCTTAGCTCTGCTTGGGTGTCTCTGGGCAAGATTCAATCCTTTAGTGTGATTGTTCTTACAGTAACATGCATATTAAAAATATTTATCCTTCAGGCCAATTACGCAAATTAAAGTAAAAACAGTAGGTAAAATTAGGCTGCTAACTGTGCCAGCCATCTCTGTATTTCATTTGATGGCTTAGAAATAGCTACTGATATCTCTTCCCTTCCCTGCTCTAACTAGATCATAAACTTCTTACCTGAAAAGTAGGAAAAAGTAGACAGTAGTACTCAAAATGTGGTATGAAGATTCTCACAGATTCCCAAAATCTGTCCAGGGGGGCCATGAGGTAAAAATATTTTCATAATAACATTAAGATGGTATTTATCATTTTCACTCTCATTCTTTAATGAATGTTCAGTGGCATTTTACAGAGGCTAAATGATCTGTGATATCATAATGAACTGAATGCAGAAGCAGATACGACTATCCAGCTGTCTTCTATTAAGCCAGACACTAAGATCATGAAAAACAATGCCATTGTGCATAGTAATTTTTTTGGTGTTGTTTGGAAAATGAGGTATTTATGTTAACATGTAATAAGTTTTCTTATTTTTATATTTTAAATAAATTATTAACTGATTTTTTAAATTCCATTTTAATTTTCATTATAGTAAATATTTATAGATATAACCCACATAAACACAAGCTCTTTTAAGAGACCAAAGGGGTCTTAAGAACAAAACCTTTGAAAATTCATGAAGTTGAAGTCATGGACTTTGGAACCAGACCAGTGAGCATGAATGTTGGCTATGCATCTTACTGACTTACAAAAGAGGGAAGTTACTTAACTTCTCTTTATTGGCCCTAGTTTTCTCATCTGTAAAATGGCCGTGATTATAGTACCCACTTCCCAAGGTTATTGTAAGGATTAAGTGAGTTAATACATGTAAAATGCTTAGCTCAATCCCTGGTACACAGTAAAACTCCAAAAATCTTAATTGCTATAGTCATTATTATTCAACTTGGAAGTACAGCATAGAAAAAACCTAATTATACAGAGCTCTACACTATGTAAACTGTTTTGCTGTTAATAATTCCTTTCAGCAGGTTATTTATGAATAGTTACTATGTATCAATAAACTACATATTCAGCAACCAAAATAAGTAGATTATGCCCTCAGGGAACTTGTAATTTAATAATAGGAAGAATAATGATTTAACTTTGTACCAGGCTCTGTTCCTTGACTGTTCAATTCAATCCACTGAGGTAGGTAGTATTGAGTTCTATGTTTTATAGATGCGATAACTGAGGCTGAGAGAAATGTAATAATTTCCCCAAAACTATATAGTTAGTGAGTGGACATTTATCAACTGAAACCTACATGTGCCAGACTATAAAGCTCTTGCTCTTTACCAGTACACTGTAGAATCTCTTATTGGGGTGGTTGAACCCTAAAAAGATTTAAATCAAGATTTACCTTTAAGGGAAAACAGAAGTAAGTCCTCACTCCAAAAAGGCCTACAGAAACCCCCAAACTCTCACCTTCACGGGCCTGCACCCAATATTATAGGCCTTAGGGTCATGAAGAATATAATTACTACTGTTATGGGCTGCGAACAGCATTATAACTGTGAAGGGTAAAGCCATTAATACCATTCTTTAAAAAAAAAAACAGAAACAAAAAACATAGAACTCAGCCAAAATACACATCTTTAGAGAAGGGGGATGCTTGTTTGTGAGGATCATTACCTGCTTTCAAACCATGTCTATGAAAGAAAAAGCTCCCCTTAGACAACAATAGAGATTAAGAGCCACCAAATAAGATACGGAAATGTCACATACAATTTGTAGCCTAAATTATAAGCTGTTCCCCCTTACTATACAATCTTTCAGAGAAAACGAAATGTGCCCCAGAGGAATGAATAATAGCTCAAGCCAGCCAAAAATATGGCCTTTAGGAAGAGAAACAATAAAGCACCTATTATTTTTAGCAATTTCTCATTACTTGTCTTGGGAGGGTGCTTTTTTCTTTTTTCCCCTTCTTTTTCTTAAAAGATTCATTTTCAGATTAGTCACAAAGGGCTGGCAAAATGCTGGAAAGTTGAAGGTACTTCAGAGCCGTCTTCTGGGGCAATGCTCCAAACCTTTTCAGGGAAAAATGATGCCACACGAGCCTAGAAATCTGTTCGTGCTACAGAGTTTAAGCAAAGAAGAGAGCAGAGGCCTTGGGGTAACCAACCCTTGCCACTTAGCTGATCTTGGAATAGACTTTCTTTGCACTATAGGGAGGAGGTCCATAGTGGAAAACTGAACACACATTAATTCACATCAAATTCTCCAGGACCATAAATACATGTAGAGAAAAAAAGGGAAAAATTTTTTAAAATATGGATTATGAAAAGAATTCCCTCTGTGAAATGGTGTATTTGCTATGGAAGACAGTATAGAGGCTCCTCAAAGAATTAAACATAGAATTACCATATGATTCAGCAATTTTCCTTCTGGGCATAGAATTGAAAGCAGGGGCTGGAACCGATAACTGCACACCCATGTTCCCAGCAGCATTGTTCACAACAGCGAAAAGGGGGAAGTCCCTGAGTGTCCACTGGAGGGTGAAGGGATAAACAAAGTGCGGTGTATACATACAAAGGAATATGTTAAGCCTTAGAAAGAAAGGAAATTCTGACACATGCTACAACATGGATGAACACTGAGGACATTATGCTAAGTGAAACAAGCCAGTCACAGAAAGACAAACACGGTATCATCCCATGCAGATGAAGTATCTAAATAGGTCATGCCTAGAGTAGTCAAATTAATAGAGACAGAAAGTAGAATGGCAGTTACCAGGGGACAGGGGAAGAGAGGAATGGGAGATTTCTGTTCAATGAGGATAAAATTTACAGTTTGGGGAAATGAAAAAAGGTACAGATGTGGATTGTGTTGAGGGCTGTGCAAATAATGTGAATATACTTAATGCCACTGAACCATAGACTTAAACACTAATTTTGTTAGGCTAAATTTTGTTACATATATTTTACCACAATAAAATAAACTAAAATACCCCAAAACATAAAAGTGGCCACCTCCCGTCACCTGTACTTTTGTGAAGTCACAGTGCAGCCTTCCCCCGCAAAAGGCAGAGCACATCTCTCCGGCCCTTGAGTCTGGGCTGGTTCTGGGACTAGCTTGTACTAGAATGTGGTGGCAGCGACATCCTGGGATGCTGGAGTGGCGGCCTGGAGCCACCTTGGACCTTCTACTTCCACTCCAGCAGCACAGCCACCATGTAAAGGAGTCCGGACTCTCTGGCTGGAGAGGCAGGTCACATGGAGAGAGAAGCACTTGTGAGATGAGAGGTCATGGGCACAGAGAGCCACACGAGGAAAACGAACGCAGCCCAGCCCACAGCTGGCACCCAGACACAGGAAAGAGGCCATCTCAGATTCTCCAGAACCAGCCGAGCTGCCCCAGCCAGCACCACGTGGAACTGAGACAAGCCATTCAGGCTGGGCCCTGGCCAGATCTTGGCCCCTGGAATGGTACGCAAGGCATCAGTTGTTGTTCTAAGCCACTCCATGTGGAAGTGGTTTGTTTCACAACAATAGATAATTGAAACAAACATGCAAACATATGCCATACTTCTATAGAATTTCCTCTCAATTTATTCTACTTCTATTTATTACACTCACCCATTCATTCAATAAATATTTATTGAGTACCTACTATGCAGCAAGACGCTTTCAGGCACTTGAGAGCTATCAGAATGGAACAAAGGCCCTTGCTGACATTTTAAAAGGAAGAAGTGACAGTAAATAAACACAATTCATACTAAATAAATTAGTTTGTTAGGAGGTGAATCCGACAGAAAAGAGAAGGCGGAGCAGTGTATTGGGGATGGGCATCGGAGCGAGCGGGGAGAGATGGAGGCATTTCTTCTTAGCAGGCCTGCACAAATCTTTATGGTGAAAAGATAATTCATCTTTTCTATTCTATATGTTTTATTATCTGACCTTTTCTGATGATGTTTTGGTTTTAATTATATGTAATCATTGTACTAATGGGAATAAATATAGGCAACTTAGTTCATTGTCTTGATTACAGAAAAAATTATATGTTCTCTCATACTGCTATTACTATTAAAAAAAAAAACACTTCACCTCGAAGCAAAACCTTGAAGAAAGGCCTGGAGGTCCAAAAATTCCTGAATTCCCACCCTAAACCTAAAGGACACCTCTGGATTTGCTATGCCTTTATGCCTGTCTTGCACACAATGCCAATACTTCATAATGATGACTGAAGAGCAGCATAGCTTGCTCTGAAAAGGACTTTTACTGCTCACATTCTGCTGGCTCACCATACACTTTGGCATCAGGCACACCTTGGTTCATGTCCAAGCTCCAGCACTTAAAATCTGGTGACTGACTCCCTAAGCCTCAGTGTCCTGTCTTTAAAATGGGGATAATTATATCATACCTCACTCAAGAAAGAATTAAATGAGACTATGTACAACTGAAAGTATTTAGCCAGTGGCTACAAAATGGAAAACATTAGAAACACATTATCTTTTATCCTATGGTTATTTTTTAGAAGGTATTCTCAGAAAAAAAGCACAGACTGACAGTCAATGCTGGACTGTATAACCATGGAAGCACCCATCACCGGACGTCCATAACTCTCTGCTGGTCCTTCTAGCACCATGAAGATCAAAGCTCTCTGGAACTGGACTCAGAAAAGCTCGTGCTTACAGGTACCTCCCTGCTCTAATCACATCCCGAAGCCAGACATAAGTGGCCTTTTAGTTATGCATGACCCTGGTGAAGAAACAATCAGGAAAGGGCAGGGTGGAAGCTAGTGTCAAACGGAAAAGAAGACACCCTCCTCTATATGGGAATGTCTAACGCCCCCACGAATCATCCTTCCTACCTGGCATCACCCTCAGACCGAGCTCCAGCTCCCCAGGAGGGCTTCTGATGCTGGACCAGCAACTTGATGAATGCAGGGGCTTCTGTCTTTTGGGGGAGGGGTGGGAAAGGGAGTGCTGCCTGCCATCCGAACGCTTTCCAGTTTGGAGAATCTCTGCCTTATAAGTGGGAGATGAAGACTATCTCTCACCAGAAAGGGCGAAAAATCCAAACCTCACTCCCTGGCTTTCCTGCAGGCCGGAGCCTGGGCAAGAGCCAAGCTTGACCCATCACGTGCACTTGCCCAGAGACTAGAATCCGGATCTCATGACACAAAGAAGGAGGGATGAGGGTGGTGTTTGTTTTTCAACCAGCTGCAACATGGGCTTCTGGGGGTGGCAGGGCAGAGGCCTTGTCCAGGTCGGAGCGCCATGTATGTGAGCGGAAGCCTGTCCTGCCCCCACGATGTGCATGTCCATGGGATCCGTTCTCAGGCACGCTCACGCTTTGGTTGCAGGACTCACTAGAGTGCTTCCCTTTGATCTGTCTGTGCTCAGAGCCGGGCTCTCCAGCCTTCGTGGAGATTCAGTGAACTTCCTGATAACCTTTGAATAGAGATCTTCCCACTTAAACCAGCCTAAAGCTATGGCAGTTACAACCAAGAACCCTGACAGAGAAATTCTAAAACAGTCAAGACCGGGTGAATCTGACCAGATGCCAGGCACTGGGCTCAGCATTTTATGCATGCCATCTCAATGAATTCTCATGACCACATGGTAAAGAAATCACTCGTCTCCCTATTTGAGGAGACTGTTACCTGGTGGAAATGGAATTTGACTTGACTCCAGACCCCTCTAGAATCAAAATGCATTCAGTTACCACTGGGCTCTCCTTTGACTCCTGCTCCTTGTTACCAAGAGGAACAATTCAAAACTCTTAGGGAGCATCGATTATATATATGCCAGGCACTATTCTAGCCGGTGAGGACGGAGCAATGATCAAAACAAGCAAACGTGAGCCCTTACAGAATGTACCTCATAGGTCTTTCCTACAGCCTGGAGTTTGTGTCCCCGTATTCATGCTGAAATCCTAATCCCCAGTGGGATGGTATTAGGAGGTGAGGTTTTTGAGAGATGATTCAGTAATGAGGGTGGAGCCCTCATGAATGGGATCAGTGCCCTTCTAAAAGAAACCCGAGAGAGAGTCCTCATGCATTCTGCGAGGTCAAAGCGAGAAGATCTGTGAAGCTGGAAGTCCACTCCCACCAGACACTGAATCTGTCAGGGCCTTGATTGGCAGCTTCCAAGCCTCCAGAACTAAAAGAAATAAATGCTCGTTGTTTATGAGGCACCCAGTCTGTATTACCAGCATAGCAGTCTGAACAGACTAAGACAGTCTTCTGTTCTTGACTCTTAATTTGTATTCTGCTGGCTGCTTTTCTTCAGTGATCCCATGTTCTCTATTTCTGACCCTGGCCTAACAGCTTAATTATCTCCATTTAACCCCATCATTCTAGCTCAGTGTAAAGAGCCCAGACGAGCAATGGCATGTACGAGGCAGCATGCAGCTAGCTACCTTCACATGCTGCCAGCCCGTCGTGGAGCCTGCATAGTCTCAGAACGCTGCTCCACACAGCTCCATGGACAGGCCCAGCACAATGATCCATCTGCCATGAGAGATGAATCCTGTTTGCTTTAGGTATTAGTTTTCTATTGATGCCTTAACCAACCACCACAGACTTAGCGACTTAAAACAACATGCATTCATAATCTCACAGATCTGAGGGTCCGAAATCCAGTGGGCTTTGCTGGATGGTCTGCTAGGGGTGTCACAGACCTGAAACCAGGTGTTGGCAGGCTGGCTTCTTAGCTGGAGGCTCTGGAGAAGAAGATGCTGCAAGCTCATTCAGGTGGTTGGCAGAACTGGCTTCTTTGCAGCTGTAGAGCCAAACGGCCTCCCTTTTGCTTTCTGCCAATAACAGACCATCGTATAACACACCATCATCAATGGGGCCAAGCTCATGGAAGCTATCGAACAATTTCTGCCCTGGCCTGGGCCTGTCGTGTGGTTGTAATTTAAATAGGCTGGACACAGCCAGTCTTCCTGGAAAGGAAGCACGGAGGACATGAGCAAAGAAGCTACAGGGCAAGCAATCCAGGCAGAGGGAAGCATAGTGCGAAGTGCTAAGGAAGGAACTCAGCTGCTATGAACGAGGAACAGCGTGGAGTCTGGAGGGCTGGGCAGTGAAGGGAGAGGAGGGCCAGGCACCATGGTGCCCCTGAGGTCACAGGCAGTGTTCTCAGTCACGTAGGCCCTGGACAGGCCTTGCAGCCCACATCACGGACCTGGCTGTAATGCAGGAAGAGGGGAGCCTCTGTGCGACTGTGACCTCATTCAGTCGGCTGGAAGCGTTGCTCTGGCCCCTGGGCTGAGAGAGCAGAGGGACGGGGTAGCACTGGGAGCAGTTACGGGGCTGTAGCAGTAATCCAGGCCGGAAATGACAGCTCAAGTGGGGGACGGGCGCACCAGAGGGGCTGTTGCCCCTGAAGTGACCGGATACTACGTGTATTTTCAAGGTGGAGCCCAGAGGATGAAAGAAAAGACAAAAATGAAAAACTGTGAGCTGTGCGTCTCTGAGCACACCACAGAAACAGTCACTGCTTAGTTTATTGGATAGTAAAATAAAATGGGCAGTTCACACATACCTTCCAGGGTTTTTATGAGAATTAAATATGGTAATGTGTTCTGAAATCTAGCAGGTGCTCCAATCAAAAATTGTCAGCTTTTCTTCCCTAATTGCTTGCTATTAAATGCCAGGTTCCTCCCTGTCCCATTGTGACCTCTTTCGTTTTGCTAGCTCTACTTTAAGTAAATGTGAGAAGCCAAACTGGGTTAGAGTGACCAATGCTGACGGGAGGGACCACAGTCTATCACACTCCATAGCATTAAATAAAGGTGAGAGAGGCTCAAAGAAGCCCCAACTAGGAGAAATAGCTAAGAGCTTCCAGTGTGTGGGTATAAAAATGGAAATTAAAAAGTTGATTTTCCTAGTGGGGCTCCCACTCTGGCTATAAGGGTGCCTATCTAGCACAGAGGAACTCAATAAATATTTATTAAATGAAAACATACATACATAGATGTCCAATGTGACGGGCTCTTGTCACAGAGTTCCTATGTTTAGGCTGAAGGAGTCTCACTACCATCACTCAAGGCATTAAGAAATCAGGCATCTGGTATTTATGTGGCAGAGGTCCTGAGTCCTTTATCCCCATCCTCGCCTTACCACTTCCTAGCTGTGGCCCCATGGATAATTAACCTGAGCCTCAGCTTCGTCCCCTGCATTGCCTCATATAGTTAGTGAGCAGAATAATGATGTATGTGAAATGCCCAATCACAGTTCCCAGTATCTAGTCAGGAATCAATAAATGGTTCACTGTTATTATTATCAACACTCCTATTAATAAAAATAGGTTCTGGAAGTGGGAAGCAGCCTCACTGTGATGCACAGCTCTATTCCTATCCCCCCGACCTTCTCTCTGACATAGGAAGAGTCAAATTTAGTATACAGATCTAAAAAGAACTTGAGATGATTTTTGTAGAAGGCCATTTAATAACACTGCTGCCCTCAAGTCTGACTTCTTTTCTTCTGGTGCTAAATATGCTAGTTCTTTCTCTCCCTTCCCACTGCCACCCAACAAGGAGACACTCCATTGACCCGTCTGAGTGACTCACACAGTTTGCTCTGGTGCATCTGGAGTTTCTCACAATCCTGCCTTCTCCCAAACCTACGCAGATTTGTGTCATCAGCAAATTTCACCAACTTGCCAGTGAGAGTGTTGACATTTACATACTTACAGCTCTAGGCAGCAGTGACCAAGCCAGTGAATTTCTAATGAGAAAGGTGTTGGTCTCTGGAAATAAACATTTGACAGCTGGAAATTTCCAGAAGAGAGTAAATCACTTTAACCCATTCTTAGCCACGTTCCTTCTTTTTTTTTTTTTTTTGTCTGTTTCTCTCTTTCCTTCCACTTTTCTTTTTTTTGGCTTACAAGGCAGCAAGTGACTTTTCTAAAGGACCAGCCCAGGAAGAGGAAGACAAAAGAAGGGGACAGGTGAATGGATCAGATAAGGTTTTTGGTGGCTGTTAGAACAGGAAAATGGCAAAATGCCTTGCTCTCCAAAGTACTGGGCATCACAGACAATAATGTAGAGAGCTGCATGGTGGTGCTGGATTGAGGGCACTGCTACTTATATCTGCCCAACCTCCTAAGATCTTTGCCTGAAAAGAGCAACCCAAATTTCCCTTGGTAGCATGCTCCCTTCCCAGTTTTAATGCCAACCACATTTCATTCCTCCATGCCCTACTAGGCACATGATTCCAGTCACGCTCATTTAGTTTCTTTCTTCCATGATAGAGAATTTTCAGCAGAGAAGTTGGACCAAGAAACATAATTTCCTACACCGGGAGCCTTAGGCTCTAGTCTTCTGAAGTGTGCTGTTCTGCTTTGCCTTATAATCTGTGAGATACTCTATAGCCTTCCTTTATATCAACACCAGCAGAATCATTTTCTGTTTCTTGCAAAGAATCTGAAATAAGCTCTAAATCTTGCCTTCCCACAGAAAGAACACCAGGTCAGAAAAGCAATAAACTAACATGTTTGTGTTTACCAGATGTACACTGTTATTTATTGCAGGTGAGGAACTATTTTCAAGACAGCAGTAAAATTGGCACTTAGGATATATTATAGTTTATAATTCCCATTTCTTCTGCCAGTTACTGGGGAAGAACAGAGGTGTTGGGGAGGCAGAAGGGCATAATGTAACTGATAGATTAGCATTCTAGTGGGATTAATTATGCAAGGCTAGTAGGTTTTCTCAGCCTAAGAGAAAGGAAAAAGCTTGAAAGGAAAAGAGATGTATGTTAAAACCATATGGAGATGGATTTGTAAAAGTAGGATAATAGAGACATCTTAGTCAGGGGTTAGTTCTGAAGTCATTGTATAAGTCACAATTAACTTATCTCTTGAATTACCAATGAGGTACAACATAACTGATGATCCCATATAGGCAGATACTATTTAAATTATTACATAAACTAAAACATACAGTGTGTAGTAAGACTATTCAAAGCAGAATTTTATATTGTTAATTACATAAGACAGAATCTGAAATGTGAAATCACCACGTTAGAAACGGGCCACACCTCACACATCATCTTGGCACAAACCTGATGAATAGGATGGCAGGCACAATCACTTATAATACTTATTTTTATTTTGGGAAGGGGGGTTGATGGCCAAGTACTTAATTAATGGAAGTCAAAAGTATCTAATACAACGCCTGTGACCTTAAGGGGGCATTCACTTTCTTAAGGGGACCTGACTGCAGTTAGTTAAGCTGCTACCAGTTTGGACAGCATTAGAAACTTCACCAAGCCTTTACAGAGTTGAGCTTCTCCTAGGCCTTGAACACTAAAATATACAGATTGTCCTCAAGTTTTTCACTTGTTTTTACCTCCTTTAATAAAAAATATTCAAAACATTTTAACACAATACTAAGATAAAATCAGCAAATAAATGGAGTGAAATATGCAATTTAGAGGCAGAGATAAATACAAAAATGCAGGTAAAAAGGATGTGAGTTACTCACTGGTCATAGAATCACAAAATAATTTAGCCTGGAAGAGGTCTTAAAGATAAATCCAATTTAATTTTAAACTATAATGCCTAGTGCATAGCAGTAACTCAGAAACACCTGTTGAGAGGGTAAATAGTTCTTTTTTTTTTTAATTATGAACAGTGGTTAACATGATTCTTGAGTTCATGTGATATTCAAGAAATAAAAAAGGGGAAAAGGAGAAAGAGAAAATTTAAGAAGTATAGTAAGACAAAAAGTAAAGCTTTTCTCAGCAGAAGAACATCAGCCAAGAAATGGAGAAGGAAGGACAGAATTAGAAAATAAACATTTTGCAACCCCCAATGTAAAAACTGACTCAAGCGAGAATCACCAATGAATGCTACTGCAACTGGCCGGAAGATGTAGGGTGAACAAGATATTCACACATATTATTTATCAATTAGAATGGGGAAAAGTTACCACTACAATGGGGAGATCTGGCAGATACCGCCTTGATGAGCTGATCAGTCTTCCCAGTTACAGGACAAACTGACATTATGTACCTCCAGACGAGATGCAAGTACATAGCATCATCCATGCAATACTGTTGCCAAACAAACTCTATCACAATTCCAATCATAAGAAAACAATACCACAAATCCAGACCGTGGGTCACTCTATCAGATAACTAGCTTGGACTCTTCAAAAAATATTAGTGTCACAAAAGACAAAAAAAGGAGGATTTTTTTCTAGCTTACTGGACATTAGGAGACATTAGATTAGCACATGTTAATCTTGAATGGATCCTGGATTTTTTTTTTAAGGCAAGAAAGGACATTTCAGGGAATACTGGAAAATTTTTAATATGGACTATATATTAGATATTATTAAAATAATCATTGATTAGATCTGATAAAGTCATGGTGGTTATGTTGGAGCATATCGTGGTTCACAGCCTACACATGATAAATTTCTTCAAGATGAGGGTCATAATGTCTGCAAATTACTTTCAAAGGACTTAGCCCTGAAAAGTGTACACACACACACAACAAGAAAGCAAATGTGGCAAAATGTTAATGATTGGTAAATCTAGAAGAAGGCATAGGGATATTCCATCTGCTGTTTTTTCAATAATTTTCACATTAAAAACAAAGTTGGAGGGAAATGAAGAATCAGGTTCAGAGACATCTTTAAGTGACACACCCAAATCGCTGACAATATTATCTATTACAATTTATAGTCTATCCCTTAGTTTCCCCTCAAGCTTGAATGAAAGATATTCTCATTGACCAAGAAACTTAAGAAATTAAAAGTCAAGGCCTCATGGGACTCCAAGAACCTATGTCAAAGCTGTTTGCAGCCAGAATATATAAAGAATATTTACAATTCAATAAAAAGACAATCTGATTTAAAAACAGGTAAAAGATATTTCTCCAGCCATAAACCAGAATATAAAAGATATACGAAAGGTCAGCTGAGCATATGAAAGGATACTTACATTAGCTACTAGGGAAATGCCAATCAAAACCACAATGAGACACCACTTACCACCTAATGAATGACTATAATCAAAAAGAGAAGGATGTAGAGAAACTGGAACATTCACACAGGGCTGGTGGGAATGGAAAATGATGAGGCCCATGGAAAACAGTTCAGCAGTTCCTCAAACATAAGCACAGACCTACCCTATAGCCCAGCAATTCCAATCCTCTCTTAAGCATATACCCAAGAGAAATGAAAACACACACACACACACACATATATATATAGACATATATATACACACACAAGACCTTGTACACAAATGTTCACAGCAGCATTATTCATAACAGCCAAAATGTTGGAGCAATCCAAATGCCCATCAGCTGTGGTATATACATACAATGTAACCGTTTACAATGAAAGGAATGATGCTCTGATGCATACAATAACACAGGTAAACTCTGAAAACATGCTAAGTGCAAGAAAGCTATCACAGAAGACTACAGATTATATGAAATGTCCAGAGCATGCAAATCTACTTAGAATAATTAAACAGTGGATTAGTGGTTGCCAGGGGCTTGGAGGAAGGGAAGAATGGAGAGTGACTGATAACAGGCACAGGGTTTCTTTTAGGGGATTCTAAATTATATTTTAATGATGGTTTTACAACCCCGTGAATATACTAAAAAACAGACTTGTACACTTTTAGTGGATTGTATGGTCTGTGAATTTTATCTCAATAACCTGCCTTAAAAAATATATATACACAATGATGACCCGAAAGAGTGTTTGCAGGCAGATTTCCCCTATATAATCAACAATCTTCCTAGCACGGCATTTTTTCCTATCTGTACCAATTCAGAAAAAAGTCCCAAGCTTCCTACTATAGATCTCTAAGTGGACAAAGAAAAAAGACGCAGGGCGCACGCCTTGCCTTTTTCTCAGCATCAGTTGGCACTAAGGCACTCTGAGTTCCAGCCTCCTACACCGGGAACATAAGCACTGACTGATCAGCTCGTACCAAACTGTCCCTGGGCAATGATCACACGCACAGGATCAGGCTCAAACTGCTCTCTGAAGCAGCCTGCTTCCGAAGCATCTGCTTCCTTAGATGATTTGGGAGTTTCAAAATTAGTAAAGAAATAACCAGGTTTTTAAAGGGACAGAAAGTCATCTGTGCACTGATGAGGAGAAAGAGAAAAAGGAGAGCACTGGGCAGATGAGGAGCAGAAAGGAGCTGGGTACAGGAGGCAGTAGTCATGTGATGTTCTAGCCCCTCCAGCAACCTGTTCTGGAAGCAGCTCTCTGTGCTTCAGTCCCCTTGATGGGGGTGGCGCACACGCTGAGCTCCAGAGGAGGCCCTATGATAGGGGCTAAGCCAGTTGGTGTATTTGGTCCCCTTGCCACGGGGATTGGTTTGGGGATGGGCACGTGACCCATAGGGGCCAATGAGATTGTTAGGCCCAGGATTTCTAGAGGAAGTTCTGGGAAGAAAAAGAATCTGTGAAGATTTTATATCAAGAATAGCTGGCAGCAAATCAGCCAGCCAGCGCGGGAATGGGGAGAGGTCCTCATATCAAACGGGACTATAATCCAGAAGCTAGAGTTGTCTGACAGTTTGAGCTACTGAGTCGTGATTCCTCCCAACATACCCTTCTTTTTTTTTTCTTAAACCAGTATGAATTAACATTCCCCCCACCCCTTGCAAATAAATAATTCTGCTTAATAGGGAAATAGACTTCCACCAGCGATTCTACCAATGGCCAGCAAATGCCAGAAAACACTAGCTGTGATGGCTGATTTTATGGGTCAACTTGGCTAGGTCACAGCACCCAGATATGTATTCAAACACGATCCTACTTGTTTTTACAAAGATATTTAAAATGAGATTAACATTTAAATCAGCAGACTTTAGTAATGCAAATTACTCTCCATAATGTGGGTGGGGCCTCATCCAATCAGTTGAAGGCCTGGAGAAGAGGGAAGTCAGCAAGCTGTCTTTGGACTCTTAAATGCAACTCTTCCCTGGCTCTCCAAACTGCAAGTCTACCTCGCATATTTTGCATTGCTGAACCAATTCCTTAAAATAAATCTTTCTTACCCCCTCTTCATCTTTCCCCCACTCCCTTCCCCTCAATCTCTACGTGGGAAGAGCATAATGTTACACCCTCTCACAAAACTCTACCTCCATCTTCAATAACCATACCCACTGCACACCGGGTTTTGTATGACATCCTTTGCTCATCAACTTAATTCTCTAATATACCATTCCCATTTTACTCATAAAGAGATGTTAAAGAGGTTAAGTGACTTGCTCCAGGTTGGGAGGCCCAGGAATCCAATTCAGGTCTCCCTTGGTCCACCCAAAGACCTCAGTCACTAGGCAAGCTGCCCATCTTCTTGGGGGAAATGCCCCAGGATGCTCTTTTCTTTCTCAAAGAGTTGGGGCAGCAGATTTAAAGTTACAATAAGCAAAACCACACCCATAAGCCATGCCCCATCCACTCTTCCCCCAGCCCTGCTTCCCTCTCAGGCCCATTTGTCAATTTAAACACCTGCTTGTGGGTGGTGCTGGCTAGTGTGAGTCACTGAGTCACACAGCCATGGTCTCTGCCCCTAGAGAGCAGGATCCAATTCCAAAGCCCAAGACGCTGACGTGGCTCACTCGAGTGAACACACTCAGAACCTTCCTGCCTTTCCTCGGCCAGGGCTTCATTTTCTACCAGGCCTCTGCTATCAACTTCAACTTCACCGTAGCATGGCTAGCCAGCTGCCAGCAGAGGCCTTAAGGGCTCTGGCCAGAATGGCAGGCATGTGTCCCTCAAGATGACAGGAATGGTTGTTTCAGAATGGTTGTCATTTATATCCTACCTCTGTGACCTATGCCATGTCCACAGACTACTTCAGTATTAATCATTCAGCACAGTTTTACACTGGCCCCTCATTTCATTAAATTAAATCTATCTGCAATGGGACTTACATCATGACTACATATGAAAACTATTCCTAACGGCCACAATTAGAAAATAACTTGTAAAAAATAAATTTTTAATATATTTCCAATTTTATTAGGCAGGCTTGTCATCAAAGGCCATTAGCGGATGGCTAACTCTCATCTTGTTTAAGAAGGAAGATTTACAAGTAATAGAGAGGTGCTAAAGACCTATTAGCCAGTGACCTTGAATCATTAAGAGTAAAATGTCATTTGAAAAAGCTGGGAGTGCACAAAGCACGTTAGGTCAGCAAACCTTTACTGAATGCCTATTTTGGGTCAATCAGAACCTGTGCTGCTTATCCCCAACAAGCCATTTGAGTTTAAGTTCCATCAGAATTGCCTAAATAAAAAGATTTGGCATCTAATTCAATTAAGTTTCAATATAAACATTTTTAGATGCTCTGATCTTTAAGTGCTGACGTAAGTACAGCATTTCCTTTCCTCATTTATGCTAGCCTTCAAGATCTATCTTCAGTTAATGTAACTAAAACGTATAATCTTCAAGATTAAACCGGAATTTAAGAGAAAAAAGGCCTCCTAGCACCCACCAAGTCACACTTTCCCCTCACGCCTGTGGAAGAACTAAAAAAATAGCTATTTCACTATGCACTCTTTCTTTTATTCAGTACAGAATTTGTACACCAACTAAAACCATCTTCCTCACCACTTAAAAATATTTCAATGCCATACAAACCACGTATAAGCTACTGCAGCATGCATCCCATTTTTGGAACACACAATGATGAAGAAAAAACAGAAGAGACTTTGAAGTTCAATGCCTGGGATGGATTCCTGCTCTGCCACTTACCAGCTATGTGGCTTTAGGCAAATTACTTAACCTTTCTGAACTGACAGATCTTCATCTATAAAGTGAGCTTAACAATATTAACTTTGTAGGGCTGTTGTGAAATAGAAGAAAAAAAATAGGCCAAGGGCCTAGCTTAGTGCTTGGTACACAGAAGGCACATAATACACATCGCTGCTCTTTGATGGAAAGGTGTGGGAGTCCTTGCTGACACCGAGAAACCAGTTTTGAGTCGGGGTTGACAACGTGAATGCCCACAGGGGCCAAGCAAGTCACACGAAGGAGGGACACATGCCGAATGGTGTCCTAATAAAGTGGAGACCCAGCTAAGGTTGCATCTGAAGGAAGCAGCTGCCTTTTCAGCCTCAGCTACTGTAGCCACGTTAACAGAAGTAACATTTCTTGAGCTATTACTCTAAAGGTCCAAAGGCTTTACATATACTAGCTCAGGTACTCCTAGAATCAGGAGGAAGGTCCTATTACCATCTTCACGTTATAAAGGAGGGAAGTGAGGCACAGTGAGGTTAGGTAACTTGTCTAGCCCCACACGGCTGTGAAACGGCAAAGCTGGACTTGAAACCCAGTCACCTTGTTTTGCAGCCAGTCACTCTCTAGCCTCTAAAGGCACTGAGTGGTACCCGGGCTTCAGAGTGCACCAGAGTCACTTCCAAGCTTGTTAAAATAAAAGCCTCCGGGTGATTCGTTAGGTGAGGCGAGGGGGGCAGGACCACGACATGCATCTCTAACAAGTTCCTATACGATGCTGATGCTGACACAAGGGCCACACTGTGAAAACCACTGTTTCAGGCCATTCTTCCTCTTCTAGGGCTTGTCCCCTGTTCTAGATCTTCTGACTGAATTTCAAGAAAAGCCAGAAATGTGGTCTTCTGTACAAAGCCTCTGCATATTGAAATGCTGGCCACTAATCCAGTTTTTTGAACAGTACTGTGCAAGCCAACAATAAAACAAAAAACATGGCAAGCAAGCCAATTTTGGCCTCTGGGCTCTTTGTGATCTCTCCTTATGTGTCCAAAGCATTTTTAACACATGTATGCAAGAAATGTTTATTGGACACTTTCTGCCCGTCAGAGGCCATGATGGGAGTTGGGCATCGAGAGATGAGCCAGACGGATGAGAATCTCTCCCTTTGCAGAGGTGGCAGTTGAGGGAGTGGAGGAGACTGGAGAAGACTGAATAACAAAATAAATCAAAAAGATCTTTCCAGCTCTGATAAACTCTCTAAAACAAATACAGAGAGTGACAAGCTGGGTGATTTCCTTGGTTATTTACAACTCTACGAGGGGGAACGGCAAGTGTACCATGCCTCTATCACAGATGAGAAGACAAACAATGGTTGAATTATGCGCGTCGACCCACGTCCCCCAGGCCGTGGAGGTCAGCCAGGAGGCACACCACTGCCGACTTCTCTGCCAATACCGACTCCATGACACCGTTCCATCTCCCACGGATTATTTACCTCATCCCAAAGAGCGGAAGGTCAAACCACTGGTATTTTGCAGTCTGCCTCTGCAGGTGAAATTTAGCTTTAATTGTCTAATTGCTACTCTGGCAACGGCTGCCACAGATTCATTTTAGAACTCAGCACAGGTGCACGCCGTGCCTGATGTTCTATTTCCAAGGACGAAAGGAAGGAATTAGGGAACCTGATGTCTTTGGCGTCAAGAGTTAAGATGAAGTTATTTTTTTTTTCCCCAATCAACTCATGTTATCTCATTTCAATTTTCCGGAGTGTCTTCTCATCATAAATTAAACTGGGCTGCCAAATCCCAGAGCAACAAAAAAAGGAAAGGTAGCTGGGAGTTGGAGAAGAAAAAGTTTTGGAGCTTATTAAAGAAAAAAAAATATTTCTGTGCCCTTGAAGCACAGTCATTATATAAAGGAGTTGTATGTGATGAAATAATGAAAATGATGGTGATCATAAAAATAATGATAATGACGATGACGACCGTGTCTGGCACTTACCAAGCATTCACTGATTAAAGCCACAGTATTCTACCCTGAGGTGGGTAAGCAGCCCTGGGCCTATTTTATGTATTAAAAAACAGATTAAAAGAAAGTCTAAAGTGGATTCCTTAAAATAGTTACCACATTCTTGATTCCAGCAGTTAATTCAATTTCAACATGACACCTATGTTTTTTTTTAAACACTTGGAAGACAGATATGCTGACTTTACATGTGCTTTAATTATTTTCAAGTCAGCACTAAGGAGATGAGCTGTAGCCCATGGTATGTGCTTTTATAAACTTGACATGTAATGGAATGAAAACACCAAAGCAGAGAGAGAGCTGACAAAGAGAACGCAGTAAGTACATTCCAGAGCCCGCTACTACACCGTGGCCCAATTCAGAAATCAGCACAGGTCAAACCTTGTCTCTGGAAACAAAGCATGTGAAGGCACCATGTCTAAGAGAAGCAATCCGTCAGAACCCCAAGGTACACACCTGGCCGTTTGTGACAAGGCTTTGCATTCTCTGATTGTTCCACGGGCAGAAAGAGGCAACGTGAGCAGAATTCCAAGTCTGAGTATTAGCTGCAGTGATCAAGTCAGAAGCCCTCAAGGTCTCAATTTCCTTACCTGCAGAATGGAGGTGATAATGGTGATCAAAGCCGCCTTGTCTGCCCCCCGCTGCCACAAGGATAAATATAATACCATGCTGGAAACTCTAAAGGGACAGCAAACAAAAGCCAGGGTATTATTACCACTACCTTCTCCTCAGCTGGACTTGTGAGCTACTTGTGTATAAAGAAGACATCATTTTCTATTTCCTTGTACCTTTTACCACATTAGAACCGCATAATAATATCAAACACAGAGCAGAGACTCTGTGGAGGTTATTGGTCTTCAAAAGTCTTTGTCCCTCTACGAAAGGGTTCACCTAAGGTTTTCTTCATTCAGCTCAGCCAATACATTTGAAATATATGATCTGATTCCTCCAATAGAAATCTATTTCTAAAATAGAAATTGAACCCTTTTATTCATTTCTTTGCATTGATTTTCTCATTTTATCTTCACAATAGCCCTGCAAGATGGATACAACTAGCCTCATTTTTGGAAGAGGGAACTGAGATGCAGCGTTTAAGTAAGTTGGCTAACCGTCTGCCTAGTATATGAGACAGTAGTTCCCATTCATCCTGTAGTGCCCAACCCATACACCTTATTGACCCAGACCCCTGAGAACGCCAAGCGGGTCACAGTTCTGGATCTAACGGCTGCCCTCTCTGGCACACCCTTGCATCCTGATCCTCAGTGTCTTTTTGCCTTTGAGGATCCTTCCAACCAAGACACCCAACTAACGTGGACTGTCCTGCCCCAGGGGTTCAGGGACAGTCACCAACTATTTGGTGAGACTTTTCATTTCCCCGAGTCCAGGTCCTACAGGATGTAGATGACATCATCCTCTGCTCCTCCTCAGAGGAGGACTGCCAGGAAGGGAAGAAGGGAGGGAGGAAGGGAGGGAAGAAGGGAGGGAAGGAAGGAGGGAGGGAGGGAGGGAGGGAGGGAGGAGGGAGGAAGGGAAGAAGGGAGGAATAAGTCTAACTTCACATCACAGAGACAAGAGCTAACCCTGGATCTGTCTGACTCCAAAGCTCTCACATTTCTATGTCATGCAAAGCTTGGGTGGCCAATGGACATAGCTGTGGTGCCCTTTATAGTTCAAGTAATGTCTCAATTTATTTGTACATATTATGAATAACTCCGTCCTTTGTAGCGATAGTTCTTAAAAATACATTCCTCTTATCAAAGAGAGGTGATCACTCTTTTGGACCAGTATTCAAAATATAAATCTCAATCCTATGAGAACACTAGAGATCCCTTCCCATTTATTCTTCAAAGTCTAGAACCCTATTGGGAAGGGGTGTGCAGGGTGGAAGACTACTGCATAATGCCCATTAAGCCAGGACAACAATTCTCCAACTTTAGCTTGCCTTAGTGAGCATACACCCAGGGAAGCTCGTTAGAAATGCAGATTCCCAGACTTTCTAGGCTCCATTATGACTCACACGGCCTAGGGTGGAGCCAGGAATGGAGTGCTAATGACCTCCCTGAGGACGCACCTGGAGGTGGGGCTCAGCCCGCACTGCCCTGAACAGGCACAGGAGAAGGGGCGGGAGCTGGAACGGAGAGCCCCGCCTGGTAGCACATTCGTTGTGAGGCCTCAGACAACTCAACTGACCTCTGTCTTTTTGGGTATCCCTGGACCTCATCCTTTGGGGACTGACTGGGTCTCATTTGCTTCAGAACTTCCTGATGGGCAACACTATCTTTTAGTGTGTGGCCCCATATCAGCTATTATCCACTCGGAGGCCCAGTAAATGCTTCCATCTATAACTGAGGAGCAAGCTCCTGATGAAAGGCTGCAGCAAGGAAACACCGCTTAAGGAAGCCTACACCTATTCCAGCATTTGCGGAACACTACTGCAACCAGTCGTCCTTGAAGGGCAGAGCCACCAGCAAAGACTGTGTGCTTAGCTAACTTTCTTCTACTAGTGTTTAAATGACTGCAAGGGACACGTACCTTGGCAAATATATGTCACTAAGAAGGCAGCACAAAGGCTGCTTGTCGCAGGGGACTGTCTTAACACCTGTACAAAAAATATATAACAAGGGTCCTTTTATACTGGCAGTGGAGGGAAGAACTTGCTAAAGATTTACTTTCTTCCCCCTTAGGGCTATAACTCCCAACCCTACAGTGCCCTGGAACCAACTGTGGGCTCTAAAACACATACCCACACACACACACGTGTGCCCCCACGCAGGGACTTTTATTTAAAGGGTCTAGAGTGGGACATCTATCATTGCTACTTTTTAAAGTTCCCCAGGGAAGAAGCTATTTTGCAAGAAGAACTGAGAACACTGCCTTCAAAGACCTTCAAATGCCAACCATCCCACTCGTATTAGGGAGAAGGGGCCCCTCCTCTTTCCAACAAAGGGCCTTCCGCAGCTGGAGCGTGACTCAAGCATACCCAGAAAGCTTAGACTGGTGGTCTCTATAGAGGGTTCAGTGACAATATTAGAGTTCATATTTAAATTAATTTTTACCTCAACTTAAGGGATTCAATATAGGGCTTGAAACTGGGACCCTCACTTGATCGTGCTGTCCGCTGGCCCTGTGCTGTGCCTCCTGCATGGCTCTGACAGCGGCCTGCGGAAAGGGTGGGGGTGCCACAATAGGGGAGAGCTGGCAGTGGGGACACTGAGTATTAAATGTCAGCCTTCGGTGAGATATTACGGAATTTGCCAGGTTAAGTGAATTTGTAGAATTGTAAATATCTGGTATGACGTGAACTAACTTTAACAAATGACCTAAACGTATTACTACAAATAAATCCATAGAGTATAATTATTACAATGCAAGCAGAAGAAAATATTCTGAGACTATGTCAGTATCGGAGCATCTCCTACTCCTGGTATGGGTTCTCTGAATCTCCCATTATAAAGTAAAACAACAAAGAGAACCAACCATAATTTGGTACAAAAATAATAAAAATGATCAAGATGGCTGTTTGCAGTATGGGTTTTGCACACTATTATGAACTATGAATCTTGATGTATGTATACGTCATGCCTTGCAATACAGGCAGTCTTCACTTTGCACGGTGCCTGTATGCAAATTTCAGTTATCCCATTTTGGTCAATAACGCCCATCTCCCATCGCAGTTCTGGTTTCAGTTTCTACAGTATTTCATTGTGAGCAATTTGTATGAACTATAAAGTTCCCTGCTTCAACCCACAAATCACAATGTAAATGCCAAATGTGCATTATGGTCCATGACCAATCCCGTTGCTTCTTTCAAAATCTGTCAGTGACTGGTTGCTGCATGCACATCTGTTATTTGGTTCATGCACTGACAGCAGAGCAGGCAGTTGTGCTGCCTTCTTGGCTCCCAGGGATACACCAATGCAGCATTTTATACCAAAGAGGGAACTGACTGTCAACGTTGAGAGTGCAGAAAGAAACAAAGTGATCGTGCTGGGAGTGAAATTCAAGTGGCATGTAAATGAAATCATAGAAGAAATAGCTGACCACGGAGTCAAGAGATTCTGGATATGTAGCCAGAGGAATTTAATGAAAATGGAGTTACTGACATAAATAGGGAAGTGGAGACATGTAAAAGGATGAAGATGTATGTCCCAGAGGAAGTAATGCATGACAAAAGAGTCCTCTTTAAAGGAGCTCTCTGAGGTATTTTGTGAAATCACAAAGCATAAAATGGAAGCTGGCTCCAAATGAGAAAGGAGTATGAGAATTTACCAAGTTATACAGAAGATGTTTGCTCTGTATACTAGTTTCAAGAGGAAGACAACAAACACTGTTCAAATTACTTTTGGTTAAGTATCTTACAAAAAAAAATTCTGTTTCTAATACTTTAAATTGCAGTTTCATATTATAGAAATATTAGTTTCATTATGTTTGTTATTTCCCTATGCATTTATAACCAATAATAGAGATTTTACTGTTTTGAAAAAAAAATTAAAGGTCGTAATACAATTGTAATTTTTTTCCCACTACTTCCTAGCATTGCTTTATAAAGTTTCAGCTTGCATGGTTATTTTTATGGTCCCACACTGTCATGCAACACAAGTACTGCCTCTGTGTGTGTGTACTTTAATCTTGAATCCCCCATTTTCTTTAGGGTCTCTCTGTACTACCTCCCTGAGTTATTGCCAACAGCCATTAGCTTAGGAGCCACGTCAAATTTGAGGCATAAGTCAAAACCCTAACTGGCTGTTTTGCAGAAATTGACTAATATCATATGGAAATTCGATGGACCAAGAACAGCCAAAACAACCTTGAAACATAAGAGTAAAGTTGGAAGACTCACGTTTCCCTGTTTCAAAACTTGATGCAAACTTATAGTAATCAAAACAGTGTGGTACTGACGTAAGGATGGCATACAGATTAATGGAACAGAACCGAGAGCCCAGAAATAAAGCCATGTATCTATTGTCAATTGACTTGAGAAAAAAGTGTCAAAAGAATCCAATAGGGGGAAATAATCACCTTTTCAACACAAGGCTCTGGTATGACTGGACAGCCACAGGCAAAATAAAGAAGGGGGATCCCTTCCTAATATCACACACAAAATTTAACTCAAAATCGATCACAGACCTAAATGCAAGATTTAAAAGTTGTAGAAAAAAAAAGATAACAGTAAATCTTTGTAACCTTAGGATAGACAATGCTTTCTTAGATGTACCCTCAAACAACAGGTGATGAAAGAAAAATACAGATAACTTGACTTCATCATAATTAAAAACTGTGCTTGAAAGGACACCATCAAAAAAATGAAAAGATAGTCCACAGAATAGGAGAAAATATTTGCAAAATGTGTGTGACATAGGACTTGTACCCAGAATATACAAAGAAGCCTTAAAACCTAATAAAAAGATAAATAACTTGATAAGAAGTGGCAAAGGATCTAAATAAAGGATTTCTTCTTTGGAAGAAATACAATGGCCAAGAAGCACACGTAAAGATGTCCAACATCATTAGCTATCACAAAATGCAAATCAAAACCACTATGAGAAATTATTTTACACCAACTAAGATGGTTATAAAAAAAAAACAGAAAATAGGAAGTATTGGTGAGGTTGTGAAGATGGTGGCAGGTGAAATGGGGCATCCACTTTAAAATGGTAGAGATGGAGTTACTCTCTGACCCAGCAATTCTACTCCTAAGTACATACCATAGAGAAAAGAAAACACATATCTATATAAAAACCTGTGTATGAATGTTTACAGCAGCATTGCTCATAATAACTAACAGGTGGAAATAACTCAAATGTCCATCAACATTTGAATAAACAAAAGTGGTATATCCACACAATGGGCGATTGGGAGCTTATTCAGCCATAAAAAAGGTGTGAAGAACTGATATTAGTTACAGCATAGGTGACCCCTGAAAACATTAAACTAAATGAAAGAAGCCAGTCACCAAAGACCATGAATTGCATGATTCTATTTACATGATATGTCCAGAATGAGTAAATCCATAGACACAGAAAACAGATTAAGGCTGGGGAGGGTGGGCTGGTGGGAAAGTGGAGAGTGACTGCAAATGAATTTGGTGTTTCTCCCCACCCATCCACCCTTTGGGAGGTAAGAATGTTCTGGAATTAGCAGAGATAGGTGCATGGGTCTGTGAATACACTAATGACCACTGAATTGTACACTTTATATAGGTGCGTTGTATAGTATGTGAATTATATCTCAACAAAGCTGTTGAGAAAACTGGAGGCCCAGGCTCACTTCCCAGATTTCCCCACCTTAAGGACATCTCTGACGTTTAGGTCAGAGGCTGAAGTTCAGCTGTTCCCTTAAGCCTGGCCTGCTCCTAGTTCTGTATCTGCCTGCCTGATGTTAAAAAGAGAAATATTTTTATTCTCAAGGAATAATAAGCATGATGATGGGTAGCTGGCAGGGAGGTCCCTCCAGGCCCAGTTACTAGTTACCACAGTCGCCAAGTTCTCCATGGCAATTTTCAATACTCTCCACGGAAGAGTCAAGATTCCAGTTGTCAGAGGAGGTGGGGAGCCGGTTAGGGGACAGAGTTCAAGTCCTAGTCTGTAAATAAGAGTAACAGAGCCAAGGACGATGGCTCTGGGAGATGTGATTGTTACTGTGGGGCAAGGGTTGACACTGAATTTCTTGCAGCAACTAATTAAACTCATTTCAATCAGGCTGACTCCATCTGCCATCCCATCTTAAATCCATACACTACCAGAACATGAGATTATATCTCTATCCAAACTTTGTATCCAGCCAGGTTTGAACAGCAAAAAAATTTAGAGAAGTTATCATTTGAAAAGAACTTATGTGTATAAATAACAACTCAATTAGCAGAGATGTTACAGACAATCTACATTTCACTTATGACAGCCCCCCGCCCCCCGCCCCCCACATAAGTTAGCCCAGGAGAGGAGCCCTTAAGGATGAAAAGGCTGGAAATGATAGGTTTTCCATATATCCCTGAGATTTCAGGGACATCAACTCACTAGGAAAAGCCAGACAGGAATCTAAATGCATGACTCGAAGCACTCTGTTCCCACTGGTCGTTACTCATGTTGATTTGGAGAAAAGAATACTCTCAAATATCAAGTTTAACAAAAATATGTCTGTTCCCTGCATACATTCCAAACTTTAAATGCTGCAAGTTCTTTCCAAACTTCCAGTTAAAAGGAAAAAAGGTTAATTGCTCCAACCTCTAGAAGGCCAGTGCAGACTAGCAAATGTGTACACACACCAACTTACATACACAGAGCACCTTGCTCTAATTTTTTGGAATAGTTCAGATCTCTCATCAAGAACCTGGCAAGCTATTCTGCTGTGTCCTGTCATCATTTCAAACTCTATAGCCTCCCCCTCTCATACTTTCAGTCGGTACGTAATTCAGACCTACATGGATTTAAAGTGCAGTGGCCAATTTGTAAATAGCCCAGAGTTCTGGAGAGGGTGACTATTAAGAACACTAGGGACACTGCCCACAACCTACAAAATAAAGAACCATACTTCATCATATAATGTGCTTTTCTTTTCTTTTTCTTTTTGTCAGGACAGCTCTCAACTTCCATGGCTCTCAAGAGTTAAATGAATATGTAGTAAAGACCTTAAAATGAGGCCCGAAGGAAAAAGAGGAATATTCTTCTTCCTCCAACTCCAGTTGGAGTTCCGAATCAACTTTGTAATCCTACTGTTTCTGGGCCAACCACCCCCCACCCTTCCCTATTCCCTTCCGAAGAACCCACTGCATCTCAGCCTGTTCCCTCTTGGCTCTGCCAGAAGGGAGCCCTCCTGCATGCCTGGGACCACCCACAGACTCCTGGCTCTGTTTGGACAAGAGGACCCAACTGCAAAGAAGGAACATCTCGTGCGCTTCCCAAGCCGGGTGAGTCACCTTGGCGCAGGCAGTCAGATCTCAGGAGCGGTTACACCCCCACCCCAACTGCCTTCCAGGGCCTGGCTTTGGGTGGCATCTAGCATAGGGGTGTCCAAGCAGCAGCTGATACATGAGTGCCTGGCGAGCCAGAGCATTACTATCTATACACGTTCATAAAATCTACAGACTTCCAGGGCCCAACCCCAGAAATTTGGATTTACCTAGTCTTGGCATGGTGGCCGAGGGGCTCCATTTTTTTTAATGCTTCCTAAGTGGTCCAGACGGACAGTCAGGTTTGAAAACCACAGCTACAGAGCCAAGACACTAAAGGTGAGGCCTCCAAAGAAGTGAGATGAAGAGGAATTATGGGGAAAGACATGTTTCTTGACACCAACACCACAGGAATCTTTCTGGGAGATTTTGAAAGAGGAACCACTCCACCCTGGTAGGCAAGGAGTTGGTCAGAGGGACTGGGTTAAAAAAAGTGAAAAGTTTCAAAGTGAACAGGCTTGGCTGCTGGGTCCACCTCTGAGACAGACACAAGGTCTATTTCCTCCTCTGGGACTGAGGAGCTGGGAAACCTCAGACAAGGTTGAGCCTCGATTTCCTCAGGTGATAAATGTCGACGGTGAGGATGAGAGCTGTGGTCACTAACAATCTTCCTGCGCGCACTCTGTGCTGGCCGCTCTTCTAACATAAACGCCATTCACCGGAGCAGTATGAGCGTGATAAGGTACTTGGTATCACATGCTTAGCCTACTGCCCCCCACATCGGTAAAGAGTAGCTGCTGTTACGGTTTTACGGCCTTCTTTGATCAGAATGACGGCAGCTCTATCGTCTCTTTAAACAGGACCAAAAAGTTCCACTTGCTTCCCGCCAACATCTTTCTGGCCGCCAGGGCCCCCTCTCCCACCACTCCACTCTTGACTCAGTTTCTGATGTTTCCACTAGGACATGGTTAAAATAACACTGTTCTCATAGAGCAAAAACATTTTCCTGTTAGACATTCATACTTCAGATATAATTTATTTTCAAAACCAATTATTTAGCGGGATCCTAAAGCATTAACAATTACTAGTTAAGGAAAAGCAGAAGTCAAGCCTGTAAACCCAGGGAAAATGTACATATACTTTCCAGCTCAGGATCCTCATCTTAGGATCACAGACAGCTTGGAAAACCTATTATAATCCATGCATTCTCTCTCCTGAAAATCCTAGGTGGGCATGCATACACATGAAATAGCCTGCAAGTTGGTTCAGGGGATTTGTACCACAGAAAGTCATCATAGATGCCCTTGGAATATTGCAGCCTCTAAATTAAAAATCCATCAATGGATAGCAAACTATTTCTGTAAAGAGCTGGGTTAGCAAGTATTTTGGGCTTTTCAGGTTATATATTCTCTGTCACAACTACTTAACTCTATCATTGTAGAGGGAAAGCAGCCACAGATGATGATAAACAGCATGGATATGTTCCCACAAAACTTTATTTATAAAGACAGGCCGGGGACTGCATTTGGGTTGTAGTTCCCAGACCTTGCTTTAGAGTTTTGTTAAGTCACTGTGGGTCAAAACTCACTCGGGAAAAGTGTAGGACCCGAGCTGGCTAGGGAATGAAGTGTTTCCAGTGGGACTGCCTTGGGAACCTCCACAGTGTATTCTTCTGGGTTTCTAGGACACCGTTGATTCCAACAGCGATGCTCTAAGACTACTTGTCAGCCACTTCTGGACCCTGGGCCCTTTAGCACCATGTGCCCTGAGCTGTTTGTGTTTAAAACAGCTTCTATATAAATAACCCTTTCTATATAAATAAACTACCTACCTAAATAGTAATCCTTGTCATCCCCTGGAAAACACAGCTTCCCTTCCATTGATTAACACAGCAGAACTGGTTCATTTCAACTGGGCCGTGAAGGGCATAAAGAAAATGAGTAACACAGCCTGAAAAAGCAGAGCAGGCCTGGGTTGTCCTCAGTGGTTACATGAGTTACTTAAAGAGGGTTGTCATAGGATAGAAAATCGCCTTATTAGTTTTGACAAATTTTATCAGAGTATATCACATCTTTACATATGGCACCATTAAAACATAATCTATAGACAGCAGGAAGAGAAAGCCACTCTATATTCCCCTGTGGTCATGTTTTCTTAAACAACCTCTTAAATAATACACACGGCTGTAATCAGATGCTACCTGAAGACAGATATATCATTATTAACTATGGAGAAGAGCCTGTTTCTCATTCCTCCTCTGCTAGAATTATCTTATCCAACATGCAGGATATACATCTGGACTGATAATTAAACCATGGTGAGGGTAGCTTATCTGATGACTGTGTGGCCACAGTCTGCCTTTCGTATCCCAAACTTAGATTTACTCTCAGATAAGTGTGTAAGTCGGGTACGGGTGAAGTTACCTTGTTAACCAGACAGAAAGATCAAAATCACTTGATTCAAAAAGCATTTGGGATTTTTCCGCCCAGCTCCCAGTTCACTTTCTTAATTTGCAGAGGAATCTCTTTCAATGCAAAGGATCTTCCTGTTGACAGGAGGCAGGGGTGGGTAGAGGGAGAACTGTCACCTCAAGAACAAACCTGAACTAAGGGAGCCTGGATCCCAAAGCCACGCACCATGGGATGAGCGCACTTAGTATCCATTTCAGTCTGCAAGCCTCACGGCTACATCATAACAGTTCAAAACACCACCTCAATCTAACAACTGCAAATTCTTGAGTTCACTCAATTAAAAAACATTCCACAGAGCATTACCACAGAAGAGCTTGAGAGTAAACAAGGGGTGCTCCCGGGATGCCCCCACCCCCCAGGCATGCACCATCTCAGAACAATGCATCCTTCTCGGGATAATTTAAATTCCGATCATCAGCTACCTCATCACCTGAAATGACGGATTTATCTGTCCTCCAAGCATTTACATTTACTTGCTGACACTGCCAAAAAAAATGGTAGATGAAGCAAGCTTTTTATTAGATGAACATTTGGTTTTGATAAGGGAAGTGCTTTTCTTCTAATAGAAACAAACCAAAATGGCACTATTATATTTTTTTTCACTGGAGGGGAATCTAAGAGATGTCTCCAGGACGCCAGCAACGGGGTGCTGCAGGCTGGGGACTCAGCACAGGGGAAGGGAGGTCAGCCCTGTGCTGGGAAGCCATGTTTGGTTTTGTTCTTAGAGATCTGTCTGAGTTTCCTAATTAGGAAGACGCCTGTAGAACATCAAGAGGTCAAATATTTACTCCGGGAGAAGAGGCCAGGCTTGCCTAATGTGTAGGTGAGTCGCTTCCAAGCACAGCCAGAGTCACAAGCTGCTGAGTTCATGAGTGGCTGCCAACCACAGCGGTCAAGGCCTCCCTCCCTCAGGGCCTGCAGCGTGCTCCCCAACCCGCCTGGGGGCGCAGCACGGCCCGTGGCAGGACTCCTGCTCCTTGAGAGGTCAGCTCTGGGCACTGCTATTTCAGAAAGCATGCTTCTCTTCCCAGGACTTGATGCAGAAGATCCGTTGGCCTGAAAAGGTTATTACCTTGAAGAATGCTGGGAGTCGGGAAGACAGCTAGCTGGGCCTCTCGAGAGGCGGAATCCCTGTGGCTGTGGTTCCAGGATTCTGTGCCAGCACCCAGTCTGTTCCTTTTCTCCTCTTGGCCTCTCTTCCTCCCCACCCGACCCCTACACCTCTACGCCGAGCCTGAGTCCCTCGGCATAAAGCAACACCATCTTTCCCTCTTGGTCTTAAATCGCTCACTAATTGGGATCGCCTTTTTCCAGTTACATGAAGAATGCCTGTGTGGCTTTATAACATATGCTGACAAATCATTTGGCAAACACGATCTTTTGTTGCAATAAACTGCACTGTGGAGAACTGTAGCATTGGCAACCAAATATGTACGCTCTTAATGAAGCAACGGAGATAAGAAATCCGTCTCGATGCTGACTGTTGGCTCTGGGGAGCCAGTCATATTAAAAAGGAAAATAGCGATCTATTATATAGGATGGATGTTTCTTGGAATGGTTTCCAGATGGATCCAGGAGGCTCCAGAAGAGAGATTACTAAATAATTATGCAAGGTTCATATGGAGGGTGCTGGTAAGTCACAAACAACTTATTTTGGAGGAATTTGCCCCAGTTTTATGAATGTAATAAGACTTTAGAGAGAGTTTCTTAAGGCAGGACAGTGCACCAGATTATCTGATGGTTAGAGGTGAACAGCACTCTCATCTGAGAAGAGACAGTGTTCACTTATTAATTCAATAGTGATTACTGAGAACCCGCTCTGTGTCAGGCACTGTTTCAGGCCCTTGGGATATATCAGTGAATCAAACAAAGATTCCTGCCCTCACATTTAGCACTGGGTGGGAGAGGGGTAGGCAGACAAAAAAAAAAAAAAGAGGCCAAATTACTAACTAGATAATATACTGTTAGAAGGTGGTTACATGCTTTGCCTGAAAGAAAAACATTACACTAGAGAGACTGGGAATCCCAGAGAGGAATGTGATCAGTTGAAATGGACTGTCCAAGTAGACCAAGCAAAGCCTTTAAGGCAGGAAAGGAGTTCCAGGCAGAAGGGCCATGCAGAAGCAAAGGTCCTGAGGCAGGGGCAGGCACAGCATGTTTAAGGAGCTGCCGGCAGTCCTATGTGGCTGGAGCAGTGAGCCTGAGACAGTGTAGTGACAGATGAGAACTCCAAGGCATGAGCGGTGGGGGAAGAGGCTGATGAACACATCGTGAATCAAAGGTCACTGAAGGACTCTGACCTTTGAGTGAGGGAGATGGGGGAGCCCTGGGGTCTTTGATTAGAGACCTGACTTACATTTTCCAAAGATCCCTCTGGAGTCTGGGATGGAAGGGATGCTATGGCCAGAATCCAGGCAAGAGATGATAGTGACTGGAATTGGGTGGTGGTGGGAAAAGGTCCAAGTGGGCATATTTTGGAGGTAGAGCTCATAGCAATTCCTGGTGGACCAAGTGTGACATGTTGGAACAAGAGAAGAATCGAAGATGACCTTCAAGCGTTTGGCCTGCAAAGTGGGATGAACAGAACTGCCATCAACCGAGATGGCAAAGTGGCAGCTGGAGCAGGGAGGGGACCAGGAGCCCAACTTGGCCGTGTAAGCTGAAGATGTCTACAGGCATTGAACGAGAAGAGAGACACCGAGACAGCCACCCATCACGCAAAACTGGGCCTGCGAGGGTCTGCCCGAGAGGTACAAAGCTGCCATCCCAGGCTCGCGGGGACCTCAGAGCCACAGGAAGGGTGAGCTTACCACCCGGTTATGTTTGTGAATGTGACACTGGACAGAAGTGGAGAAGAAGCAAGCCCTTGTTCACGGAAAATCACAGCCCTGGCCAGCTGAGAACTCCCTGAGATGGAGTTATGCGAAAGCTTGCATGGACCTTCAGAGTTGACTCCCATTTTGAAAACCATGTGGTGCTTCTAGAGAAGGAAGATAATGGGGAAAAGAGCAACATGAGGTCTAGGGCTGTAGTGTGCAGTCAAAAAAACTCTCCTCTTCCTAATTTCAACTGAATTCCTATTTCCTGCACCTAAGTGTTCAGCTCTGTCCCTGGAGAGGGCTCTCCCCTCTCCTCCCCATTCCCCAGCCTGCAGAATCACCTGGGAAATACCTACCTCTAATGCAAGAAGCATTTTATTTCTACCTCTCATAAAACTCTTCTTTTCACACTTGTACATATTGATTGATTTACACTTTGTCTTGTCTCAGGGACAATTTAAGGCAACTTATGAGAATACATAAAATACAAGATGGCATAAATTAAAAATAGGAACAAAAGGAAAAGGAAAATGAGGACGGGGATGTGAAGTGGATCCAAGAATGAGGCTAAGCTGCATACCAAGACGACTTATGGGCCACAAATTTGGCTCTAAATTTGCAGCCGCCGACGTGGAAAAGGAAAAGTTACATAATCACACAACTCTGTGGCCAAAAGGTAAAATCAGTCCAAATGCTCTGGAAAAATGAAAACACTCCCATGCGTCCTAGATGACATCACTCTACCCCTTCTTCCCTTCAGGTGCCCGACTCATGCCCTGTCCACGGAGCCATTCAACACATGTCCGTGGATGTACAATGAATAAATACGCAATCCACCTCATTCATCTGTTTATTCTCTTATCCCATGAGTATTTCCTGAGCATAAACTATGTGGTAGGCATTTAACTAGGTGCTGGGGACAGGCTCCTAAGTATAAGAAACGTGGTTGCTTCCTGCATGGCTTTTACACAATAGTGAAAGAGTGCAACCAGTTATCTGACAAATAAATCAACAAATGAAATAATTACACTGTCCCATGCTCTGAAGGGAACAGACAGGAGGCTGAGACTAAAGTGATGGGGAGTAAATATGGACTCTGAATGGGTGTGGTCAGTTAAGGCCAATCCTCCTATTTGAGGGAGCTTCAGAAAGAGCCCTGAGCAAAGTCCTGAGACAGGAGAGAACTCAGCACAACTGATGTACAGTCAGGTGCACCGAAAGATCACTGTGCCTCAAACACAGCAGACAGGGCAGAAAGCAGCATGCGGCCTGGTGGATCCCATCAGGCAGGCTGTTAAAATCCTAGGAAGAAGTTGATTTTATCCTAAAAGCAGTGAATGGTTTTAAGCCAGAGGGTGATACCCAGTGTCTGCTTGAAAGATCACCTTGGCTACCCCTTGGAGAACAGACAGGATGGCAGGAAGAACAGCGAAGAGGCTGCTCGTTGTCCAGGCAAGACCTGAACTAGAGCAGTAACGAGAGAAAAAAGTGGGGAGGGGAGAGATTACAAATCATCTGAAGTGGGTTTGGTCTCCTCGGGATTCGGCAAGCAGTGTGAATGGTGAGGAAGGAAATCAACAAAGGAAGGAGTCCAGAATGGGCCAGCGTTTCTAGAAACGGCGCTGATCACGACCACAGGGGCTACAGTGCCAGAGAATTGAAACAGGCCTCATCTCTGCTGGGCTCCATGCTAAGCACTTGGTTTGAATTTTCTATGCCATCAGCTCTACAACTCTGTGCGGTCAGTGCTGTACACAGACGACAAGAAACTAAGATAGAAACACCCAAGATCCAAAGCCCATGCTTTTAAGAACTGAGACCACGATGTGAATCTTACAAGTGTGTGTGTGTTTCAAACAGCTGCCTGGGACCTCCCAAACTTCCTGAGTCAGAGCCCCAGAGGTGGGGCCCAAGTGGTCATCTTTTTAAGAAGCTGCAAGGTGGTGATTCAGTCAGTGCTCTGGCTGCTGAAGGACCACAGAAACATGGCACTCTGGCCATGACTCTAATAATAAAAAGTTACGTTCAAAGCACAAATCCAATTTGTGACAAAGTGGAAATGATTATCCCTTGTTTTTGTTTTTGCCTTCCTTAAGGTCTTAAGTGTTAAAATTCAGCCAACATTTCCTCTGCTGCTTCTTTGAGCCTGAGGGCAGTGGCGGTGGGGCAGACCCACAGGGGGAGAAGAATGAAACACACTGCTGAATTCTTCCAGAATCTTTCTTAGAAACTCAGACTAGGAGTGGAGCTTGCAGATTATTCAAGGGTGATCTGTGCAGGGTTTAGATGTTTTGCCAAATACAGAAGTCTTCCTCAAGACCACTCCTATCACCTGGTCTCGCAGTAAACTCCTGCCGCCGGACACCTTTGCCTCGAAGTTCCTTCTTATATCTAACTCCAATCCCAGGAGCTATTATATTTAAATTCATTTTCTCCTTAACTGCTGGTGGATGTTCAAAGGATTGGCCTTGATCCCTTCTGTAGAATCCTTCTCCTTCTCATGGGATGATATAAAAGACATTTCTGTTTTAGATAAAGGAAGAAATACATAAACTCAGCAAAAACAGAAAAGGAGAAAAACTACTCCCAACTTTCATTCCCATGAGTTGTCTTCCAGAGAAATATAAATTGATTTACGATATGCATATGTTAACATCTGGAATGAAACTAAGAACTATAATTATGATTAGAATTGTTGAATTTTGGAGCTGGAAGGAAAAGAACAGTAAGAGAAAATGCATCTGTATGAACCGTCCACTATAATTTAATTAGGTTTTCTCATTTCATCCTCCTGTCATCCTGCAGGAAGGGATCAACATGCCCTTTCCAATACAGATAAGGAAGTGGTCACATTGCCCAATGTGCACATGACAGAACTCAAATTCCAAAACAGATCTAGGGGGAACTCAGAGAGGCGGTTCTCAACCGGGCAATTTTAGTCCCTGGGAGACTTTTGAGAGGGTTTGGAGACATTTCTGGTCATCCTGCTGGGGAAAGGGGGATGCTACCGGCATCAAGAGGGTCATCTAGAAGCCACAGTTGTGCTACCTGTCCTACAACGCACAGGACAGGCCCCATGACCAAGAATTATCTCACCCAAAATGTCGATAGTGCCGAGGTTGAGAAACTGCCTTAGAGAATTCCCCAGCAATATCCTTCATTCCTGACGGACTGAGAAATGGAAGCACAAAGACTTAGATGCAAAAAGATGTTTATACTTCTTCACTTAATAACTCATTTAATTATTATCTTGAGCTACCAGGAGAAAGTTTATCTTCCTACAAAAGAAAAAAAAATCTGATTCGTTTTTGTTTGGCATTTCATAGATCTAGAGAAAATAAAAAAAAAAAAAGTTCAAGGAATAAGTAGGATTCCTTTCCTCCCAAGGCCAGACTGAAGGCTTGTTTTGAATGTGCCCAACTATTACTGTCAGGCGAGATTCAGCTGTGAAAATGTCAAGCGGTTGCTACCTGGGATATTCCTTGCTGGGTGGTCTGAGAGTCAGGGCTCCAGACGAGACGGTCTGCAACTGAATCCCAGCCCTGCTGTCCATTAATTTCATAGCCTCGGGCGAGTCACTTACAGCTCTGTGTGTCTCACTTGCCTAATGCAAAATGAGGAAAATAAAAGTTTAGGCTTCATAGGGTTATTGTGAGGACTGATAGAGTAAAATGCTTGGTACAAAGCCTGGTTCTGCATTATTTGCTGCCATTATTCATGTGATTATATTAATATTTATTATTCTTATTTGCTTGGTGAAATAGGAGAATGGCAGAACATTTTAGATTTGGGAAAGATTTTACAAATAGAAATTCAGAAAGGCATAAATCATCCCCAAATTCAACCTGAGCATTACAGTTCCTTAAATTTAACAAGCAAACAAATGCTCAGAAGGATACACACACAAACAGGCCCTTTCCAAGGGCTAAATGTGCCAACGGATGTCCAAAGGCATAAACAAACTGCTTGAGTGTTCACTGTGTGCCCCACGCTATGCTGTGCATCACATCCCCATACCTGTTATTGTTTCTAATGACTCCAAATCAGTGCTCTTTGGTATTTTCCTCTTACCAATGAGGAGAACAAAATTTACAGAGGTTAAGAACCATGTCCAAGGGCACACAGCCAGTTCATGGCAGCAGCAGGGCCAGGGTGCAGGTGCACTTGACCCTGATCTGAGGGTCCAGCTGAGTTATATCACCTCTGCCTGTCTTTTATCCTGAGAACAAAAGCACAGTGTGGCCTGAGAGAGCACAGTGGTGATCGGTTTCTCTCTAATGGACTTGAACAGCATACGCTATTCTTGTGGCGGGGCGCAAGGGGGGCGCTGCTTCATTTTCTATCTAGGCTGTCCACCAAGTGCTCTAGCTTAAAGGAAGCCTGCATAAAGCACACGTACCCAAGGACACTTGCTGAGAGGCCTTCTGGAGAGCATGTGGTCGGCCCGGACCCTGGAGAACAAAGGAGGCATTGTGTAAGCCCGCTCATCTTGGAGGCTCCAGGACACGGCAGATACACAGTGTGGTTCCTGGGAGACTGAGGAGGCTGCTCACATGGGAGTGGTAGGTCCCAAGCTCAATGAGGTGGCTCTGACGACCATGGGCATCCCTTCTTCTGAAGTCCAAGCTCATGCACCAGCAGACAAGTCTGCTCCCTCAGCAACGTCCAGGTCTCCGAGGGACACCTCTGTGGATGGACACCTCATATTCAAAGCCAAAGGCTGTAGGCACTTGGCCAAGTCTTGGAAGGATGAGCCCAGAGTCCTAACCAAGAGTCTTACAAGGATCTCTTGAAAAGCAGAACTGGCCTGGAGCAGTTTCCCCAGTTGGAGCGAGCATGTCCTGCTAGCCCCTGCTGAGCACACGGGTTGTGCAGCGTCTGGCATTCTGGGGCGGGTTTGGAGGAAGTCACACATTCTGAACAGAATCTACAACACCCATGTGACCAGGCTCAGGAGCCAAGACTGAGGAAGTAAGGAAAGAACAGGATGGTTCTGTCTGCAGGTGGCACATAAAACAATGGAATGGGGTTTGAAGGACAGAATGTTTCCTTTCAGTACAATGTAGGACGAGGGCTTGACAGGCCCAAGACATTATTAAATAGGGTTATTTCTGTTCTTATTCTTTTATTATTTTAGAATCATTTCTCTAATTACATGCTAAATACATAAAACTCAAGAAGAAAACACCCAAAGGCACAGACTTATATAACATAAAAATCATCCATAGTCTCACCACCCAGGATCACCTAGGATTTATAAGGTTTTCATACATTCTTATTTTTTTCAATACAGTGGCATACATGTATATATATTTTCTTTAGTCTTTAAAATAGTCCTGTATAGATTAAGACACTGAGACCAAGCAATAAGGTGACCTGGCTAGATAACCACAAACAGCACAAAAACAAAAGGTCACAATGATGCTTGAACAAAACTTCAAGGGTACTGAAGTTTGAATCTCATGTAATTTTCACATGCCACAAAATATGTTAGCCTTGTTTTTATTTTTTCGAACCATTTTTAAATTTAAAAACTGCTCTTTGCTTACAGATCTTACAATAGTCAGTGAGGCAGATTTGGTCCTCAGACCAGTAGCTACCAAGCCATGACCAAGAATACTGATGTATCCATTTTTTTTTCTAAATGCATCTTTCCTTATAATCTTAGAGTTGTTCTATTCTTGAAATTCAGAAACAAAACCAGTCAATGTCATTGACATTTCCATGTCTTAATGTGATGATAACAAAAGATTGAAGATTCTTAAAAAAATTAGCCAAACAACTCATGGCCAGCAATGGAAAAAAATACAAGGTAAGGAGATAATTATACAAGCTGATGTGGGGTGAACACTCACTACACAGCCTGGAGCCGAGCTAAGGGCTTTCCACATATTAGTAAGGACAGGTGAGGTCATGCTACAGTAACAGCGATCCCAGCAGCTCATCACTTACTATCACCTCTTGGGCACGTGTTCATTTGCTGCCCCTACCCCGCGGTCTCCACTTCAGAATCCAGAGGAGCGGAGCAACCTCTCTCAGGAGCACCAACGGCCTTACCACAGGGGGAAGGAACGCGCGGCCGGCGATGCTGGGCCTGTCCCTTCCCTCACAATCAATCAGCCAGAGCGCACTGAATGGTCATGACCAAGATCAACAGGACTGATATAGAAAGTCTTCTGGGGGAACAGCGGATGCGAATATTTGTGAAAATAATAGAGCTTACAACACAACTTATTTTATCCTAATATCAATCTCTGGAGACACAAATTATTTTTCCCATTTTACAGATGTAGAAACTGAGGCCCAAAGAGGTTAGATTGCTGAGGTCACACAGCAAGTAAGTATAGAGGTGGCATGTGACCCCAGATATTCTACCTTCTGAGTTTATACTCAAATCCCTAGACTTTCCTCCTTTCTGCCAGCATTGGACAGATGTACTAACCAGAGAGTCATCTACCAGTAGGTATTTATAACTATCCAGCTCACCAAAATAATGGGATTGTGATCCCAGTATGTCAGACATCATGACAAAGGTTACCTAAGCTATGTCTACAATACACTGAGGAACATGCTGGAGACAGAAGCTCCTTATGATAGGTAAAAATATTTCACTGACCCAAACAGATAAGACTTGGGATGCCATCATTTCACAAAATAAAATCAGTGAGATAGAACTCAACTCACATATTTGCATCATCACGTATTTGGAGCTATTTCGTTTTAAAATGAGAATGCCCTAACTTATTACACAATGAAAGAGTTTTGTCACGACCAAGAAATATATAACAGATTCACAACTTAAAATAATAGCATTTTTGGGAGCTCTACATGAAGCAAATGTTGAATAAGAGAAGGAGGAAGAGCAGAGAGAGAGACTCACTTGCAGAGCGACCACAGACCTTTGTCTGGGTGGTTTACACCTCTGTGGATCATGACAGCCAAAGAATGACTGATGATCCATATTCGGGGCCCACACCCAAAGCCCTATAGACACCTAATGATTCCATTTGGTCATACAGGAACCATCTCTCTATTATTTGCTAAAGATATCCCCATAAGACACACGTATGTGTCCATTTATTGCGTATTTACAGGTGCTATTCAACTAGTTATGTGCTTTACAAAAATGCTCACAAAGACTCCATGAGGTAGGCATTAGTATCCCATTTTACAAGTGAGGACACAGGTTTAGAGAGGTTCATTAATTTGCCCAAGGTCTTACAGCTAGTAAGTTGCAAAACCAGGATTCAAATCCAGACTTTTCTAACTGCCAGCACTTCTACAGCACCTTAGGGATCGAGGCACATACAGACAAAAGTTCCCAGGATGCATCAGCAGCAGCTGTTGGCCACGTCAGTTAAGAATCTGGACATAATTCTTAGTCAAGAAGGAATGGCATTGTGTGTGGGTATGTTAGGATCCTAGACCATCATACGAAAGCAACACTGGCTTAAACAAGAGCAAGTTGACTTCTCTGCTTAACAGTCTCAGGATGTGCAGACTAGGGCTCATGTGGAGATTTCAGGGCTTCAGAGACCCAGCCTTCTCCTTCTCTGAAGACGTGTGCCCTGTCGTTGCAGTACTGCCACCCATCTCAAGTCAGTGACGGCTGACCGCCACCACGGCCACATTCCTGAAGCTGGAAAGGAGGCAAAGGAGGGGAGGACTCGCCACCTTCTTCTGAGAACATGACTCAGTAGTTTCATTCAAATACTGGTTGGGATGGAGGGACATGGCTCTGCCTAGCTGCAAGGGAAGCTTGTCCTTATCATGTGCCCTCCTCAATTTCAGCATAAAAGACAAAAGGGGAGAGCAGATACTGGGGGAAATCAGCAGTGTCAGCAACAGCATGGTAAGGAATGGGCCACTCAAGGCCTTAGCAAGAGAGACAAAAAGAGAATTAGCTCTGCTATGTTATTCTGCTGAGGGCTCTTTCCACTGAGCAACACAGCCCCCTAAGAAAGGAGGAGTGACATGACAAGAGTGGCGGGAAACTTCCTAAGAACTGCAAAGCAGAGAAGGGACAGAATGAGGTTCTGCTATTTATCCTCCCACCTCCAAGTAATGACTTGGCACCTACTTCCTGCATGGATGGGGATAACGACTTGGAAGAAAGGGAGTCCATTGCGTGAGGAATGCCCTCAGTGCAGCCCGGAGCCTAGAAGCTGAGCTGAGCCCAGTCCTCTCCCAGGCCCTGTGTAGGAGTTCAAACCCGAGCAACCTCGTTGGATGGCCGATGTTATTTCCAAATGGCATCACTGGGGAACTGCTCATGAGTGATTCCTTCTTTCTAAACCTACACAATTATTTCTGCTCTTGCTTTCACTAGAACCAAGTGCCCTAACCACCTTAGGGCACTTTTCAAGAAATATTAGGAAGTGGTCATGTCAGGATCAAGAGAAATTAAAAAACCAGCTTCTCAAAGATTACCATAAAGAGAAAAATAATAATAGCTATAATAATAAAACATGCTTTCAATGTACCAGGCACTATGTTCAAAGGAGATACATATTAACATAGAAATTAATGTGAGTGGGTGTATGTTCTTCCACATACACATATAGTTTCATCTTCAAACAACTCCCATTTTACAAAAAAAAGAAAAAGAAAGAAACTGAGGCTCAGAGAGGTGGAGCAGGTGTCCCAAAGATGCACAGCTAGTGCACATAACAGCCAGGGCTTGAACCCAAGCTTCTTGGGCTGCAAAGACATTAAGCAATCCTAGAATCTATATGCATGGCAATCAGTCCATTGCTCAACATAGCCATAGTCGTTGTGGTGCCTTGAACAGATAAAAGCTATTAAAATATGGGGGGTGGGGGCTGCACTCTGTATCAGAGGCATTTCTAGGAAGCTGCACTAAACTCAAAATCTTTATGAAAGAATCCTGATTTAAATGAGCTCATCACTTTGCGGAATATTCTGGTAAAGGCTTTTGTAAGCATAAAAGACTCCTTTTGCACAGTGTGTACCTGATAACTCATTGTTTTGCACATTTTTATTTTCAGACATGGTATTCAGTTACTTTTAATGGGGGAGGAATTTACATCTGTAGTGCTTTTTATTCTCCTGTAGCTGTGGTTGAATTATAATCATTCAGGAACTGGCTGTCCCATTTCTGCATTATCCAAAAGCTTCCATTTCTCGTTCAATCTGAGAGCTAATGTACCTAAGGAAGGTAGGTCAGATAGAGAAGGCAGCTAACCACAGAGCAAATGCCCCACCTAAAAGGCACACCCATTTCTGAGTTCCAACCAGCCTTGCCGTGCTGGGAGCCCAGGGCAAAACTGCCAGTTCATAAACATTAGCAATTGATTCCATTCTTTGAATACCTATATAGGCCACATTGCTGCCTATGGCCACCATTTTGTACCACTGTTTTGAGGTGCTTGAAGCCTGACACATTCTCTAAATTTCATTGATTCTGGTAGTAAAAGAATAGAAAGAACATAGATGAGGGGTAAGTACACAGACCTTGAAGTGAGCTAGACAGATTCCTGTCTTGACTCTGACACCTACCAGTCACGTGCCTTTGCGTGACCTCTTAGTCTGGCCAGACCTCTGCAGAATGTGTCTGATAGGTATGCCTGCCTCTTAGCCGAGAGGATTAAGTGTGACAAGGCAAGGTATTTGATACCTGATAGCCAGTTTTATCAATACCCCTATTTTCACTCTATTTACAGAGGTATGCAAACCTCTTTCTCCATCTCAAGAAAAAGCATCCTCATGAGGTGACTCTGCCGGATCAGGCATGCATCCAGGGCATGTCCTACCCATGCAAGTCTTTCCCCAGAGTTCACGGATGTCTTGCCTACACAACTCCAAGGGACAGAAGCAGAACGAGGCTTGCTCCTTCTCCTGGAAGGTTCAGAAGATTTCCAGATAACTCATATTGAGCCACAAAATCAGTGGACATTAAGGGATGTCAAAGAGCATGTTGTAAATCCCCAACTTACGGATAAGGACACGGAAAGCAGTTGATCATCATCTAAAACCAAAGCAAGGCTCAGAGCCCCGGTGAACATTCACAAGAACAAGCTCTTTTCCCAGGACACAATGAGTTCCCCTCTGTGCTATCAGGTGCCGCCTATGTGACATCTACAGTCTACACTGAGAACCAAAATAATGTGTGAAACTGACTGTTTCAGACCGTTCTTGTCCAGAAGGTCCAAGACAGTCCCCTGAAACCAAGATGGGATGCAGAGTTGACTGGGAAAACTCTTTCCATCCCTTCCTTTCTTCCTTCCTCGTTTGTGTCCTACCTTCCTTATTTCAAAAATAAGTACCTTTCCCTGCCAGATATAAATGTCATTCTGGGTAGCTCCTGACCTTTTAATATCCACTGTTAATAGGTTCCCTTGGAACTTTCATGGTCCCTCTAGCATTCTTTCACATAGGCCCTTTTCTGGGTCCAGATGTCAGTAATATTCATGTGACCCTGAAAAATGACAGAAAGGAGTAGATGATGTCGCCCTCTGTCCCACTGGGCAGAGGACAGGAGGATTCATTAGTCCTCATTAGCAGAAACTCCAGCTACACAACAGGCGTGAGAAAGTAATTTTGAATATTCCAATCTAAGAATATATATAAAAATTAAAATATATCTAAGATAAATAGAGCTGTTATAAATCAGTGCTGTTACGTAATTGGCACTTGTTAATATTGATTAAATAAAGAGCACAATTAAACAAGCTAAGGATACACAGAAATTGCTTTTAAAACAAGAGAAGAAAATTCCACTACCCAGACACAACCATCATTAATATTTTGGTATATTTCCTTTTTTTTTCTATGTGTATACATTATTTTGAAAAATGAGAAACAAACTCACTGCGCAAGTTTCAGTTAGCAATATATCACAAGTATTTCCAACATCGTAAAAATTTTAGTAAACATTTTTTAATGGCTATACTATTTCAATATATTGATATTCCAGTTCTCTCTTGCTCATATTTTCTTAACTGTATTGCTAGATATTTATGTTGTTCCCAATTTGTAATTATCAACTAACATTGTTTTAACACTAGAGTGATAGTTTCTTCTTTTTAATTTATTTTTTGGATTACTTCATTGGCAAAGATTCCTAGAAATGGCATTATTGAGTGAAAGGGCATGAGTGTTTTTCAAACTTTTGGTAATACATCAACAGATTTTTAAAAACTTTTAAAAATTGAAATACAGCTGGTAAACAATATTATACTGGCTTTAAGTGTACAACATAGTGATTCAACAATTACATACATTACTAAATGCTCCCCATGATAACCATGTAGTTCCGATCTACCAACATACAAAGATATTACGACACTGACTATATTCCCTATTGTACTTTCACCCCCATAGCTACTTTATTTTGTAATTAGAAGTTTGTGCTTCTTTATCCTTTTCACTTACTTCACCCATCTCCCACTGCCCTCCTCTGTCACTACCACCAGCCTGTATTTTGTGTTTATGAGTCTATTTCTGTTTTGTTTGTTCATTTGTTTTGTTTTTTAGATTCCACATGTAAGTGAAACCATATGGTATTTGTCTTTCTTGGTCTGACTTATGTCACTTAGCATAACACCCTCTAATTCCACCCAGGTTGTCACAAATGCATATTGCCAGAATTATGAACGATGCACTGCTCTTGGGAATATGCACGGAGAGTGCCCATCACCCTGCACCCCTCAGCACTAAACATTAGCCCTGGCAACTCAACAAAACCCTTGGATTTAATGGATAAAATGGCATCTCATTTTTGTCTTAATTGGCTTTCATGGCTAATGAGTCAAACTTTAAAATCCCCATTTGCCATGTGGGTTCACTTCCCTGCACTTTCTGTTCATATCCTCTGCCCATCTTAAAGCACACAGTCATCATCTGTTGAAAAGAGAGTAGGTTCTGCCCTCGTACTTTAATCTTTTTCCCCTTCCTTTACTTCATCTTCTTACTGCTGACCTAATACTAACAAGAGAATGTTAATGCCAGATAATCCACGTCCACCTAGAGAACAGACACCTGCGTCTTCCTCCAGGGGTAGAACACAATGATTGCTGGATCCCATCCCTTAGTAGCCAGAGTCCATGCAGGCCAGGGGGAATGGGCAAAGGGGTGGAGGAAAGGGCCAGGAGCTCAGAGGGAGGGAAACGGAACTCCTCCAAGAGGCACACAAAGAACCACATCCAGCAACAGCTTCCAGTTATAAAGGAGATTAGAGATCTGTCAAAGCCAATTGCAGCATCCATCGCTTACTTCCCCTGATCTGCTTCCCAAGAGGCGTGGAAACTGGTGCTGCGAGACACTGGCACTCACCATGCTGATGTGCCCACGGAGCAAGCCTCTGCCTCAGGAAGCTGCTCATGAAATGGGACAGAAGCCCAGTATGCAGGAGTTCAGTGCCTGAGGAGGAAGGGGCCACTGTTGTGACAGAGCTGGGCATTAATTCTTTGGAAACATTCTCTTTGGAGGAAATTAACAAGGCACAGAGTGAGTGCTTGGGCTCTGTAAGTCACAGAGGCACCTGAATAAAGGATCCAGTGTTTACATACAAGATTTAATTAGAGACCTGGAAGAGCATTTACAAAATCCATCTAGCAGCACCCCTCAAAATGGACATCTTCCCTGGGAATGATAAACAAGAAGGAACTGAGTGGTCCCTCACTGCATGCCTAGGTTTCACTGCAGCAGCTCTGGGACAACTGATCTAAGCTAATTTGCATCGAAGGGTCACCCTTCCCTGAAGCGAAAATCAACAGGGATTTTCCTTCACCTTGGTGTGAATGTTATTAACAAAAGGCTGCTCTGTTTGATTTTTTAAATGTATAAACCTAGCTTCATTGGACAGTGATTGAGTTTGCCCTACCTTGCAGGTGCTGTGTAATAAAGAGACAGGGAAGTATTAGGTCAGGGGCTCCAGTCACCAAGGCTGCTACAGTCTCTCTGTTCTGAGATGCTGCATGCCCTGGCAATGCGGTTGGTGCCTGCTGAGGCTAAAAATAAAACAAAATCTGTGTCTTCTGCACCTGAAAACTTACAGAGCTGAGCAAACATCAGCCTTTAGGGTAGATGATCAAATGCAATGATCAAGCCAGCTGGTCTTGGCCCAGGCAGACAGGACTGGATTTAATTCCTAGCTCTGTGCCTACGGGTTGTCTGACAAGAGGCAAGTTACTTACCCTCTCTTTGAGCAAACAATAGTAAATGAGTTCAAATAAGACTACTTGATAAGTACAGGGGACACGGTAAGAATTGAATAAATTATTATGATCACATTTCTTTAACTTTACAATGAACACTCATTTCAAACCCAAGATACCCTTTGAAGACTAAATTACAAGGATTAAACAAAATTTGTAAAATGGTCATCATTGTACCTGGTAAAGAGGAAGTGCTTCATAATGGCAGCTATTATTTTGAACTAATGAAGAGCTTCAGAATTTAACAAGAACTGTATACACGGTTAGAACACCTCAATTCTAGTTGTGACTTTACCATCACTCAACCTGTGACTTAACTTCATTTCAATTTTCATTTGGGAGTCTGACATTTATGAGAAAGTACTTGGGATGTCACAAAGGTAACTCAAAACTATGGTATCAGTTGTGTAAAACCAAGTCAAAAACTTATTTTAAATGAAAGAAGAGGGAAAACAAAAGAACTGGTGAGGAAACTTACCATCTGCTGGCATGGTTCCAGCGACCATGACTGGCTCCCATGAGAGGAGGCGGGTCACGCCCTTTGCTTTCTATCGAACCCAGTATTGGGAAACCATCACCATGACAGCCCCCTGACTTCTTAAACCCAGCCCTAGAGAAACATCATTATGGTGGTTTCCTTACCCAAGAACTTCACCACTGGCATATGCCTGAAGCTTTTTTCAGAGCAGGGGATACAATCCTTCCTTTCTATGTGATACTGCCAAATTGTTGTTCAAAATGGTTGCACTAAACAGCTGTACATAGTCTGAATTTCAATTTAAAAATCATCCCCATGATCTCCATTTTATAGATAAAGAAACTGAGGTATTAGGAAGTCATGTAACTTACCCTATTCATACAAACAGGACGTGGTAATGCTTAAGGTGATTTTAGGCTGCCTGCATGTATGAATGCCTCTGAATGTGAATGTTGTGTTGTTTGGGTCTAGTGGAGAATAAACAGCAAAAGTTTCTGTGGTCAACAGGATGTCGTGAAACATGAATCCTTCATGTACAAGAAAACTTATGGCACACAGGCCATAGAAGCTTCTAGACCAATGGTTCTGAAATTTAGCTACACACTAGAATCTTTGGAGACCTTTTAAAAATACCACACCCAGGCCACAGTTGTACGTGTTGGATAGAATCTCTAGGAGGTGAAATCCAGGCATTTGTATTTCTTAAAACCCCTTAGGTTATTCCAGTGCCAAGTTTCAGAAATGCTGGACATGACAATATTTATTAGTGCATCCCTATTAAACTTGAAACAACCTAAACATACAACTGTAGTACATGGTTTATTATGCAAGTATTAAAAATGGTGACTGGGAAAACTGGAAATATGCAGAAATGCTTGTGACAAAGCATCAAGTGAAACAGGCCAGGCTGGATTTTGACTGCAGTGGACTGCGGTCTCTTCTGTGGGTCCTCCTGCATGACCTTGGAGTTCCAAGCCCTATTCTCCAGCCTCCTATCAATTCTACAAGCCAATGATATGCTTTCAAAAACATCTTTTTTGTGTTTCTTTTTTGAAAAATATGGTATTTATAAAATTGTCCATTTATCCAAATGGGTAAAAAAAAAAAAAAAAACCATGCATGTGCGTGAAGAGACCCAGGAAAAGAAAATTTTAAAAATACATACTACCGGGGCATGTGCCCATATAACATGACATCTGAGTAAGAGCACTAAGGGGAACTTACTTGTCAAATTTTAGTCCAGCTCTTCAGGCAAATGTCACATTCATAATTATTGGTAACAAAAACCATCTATAGAGGCTAAAAATGGTGGGTGAAAGTACGATGAGAAACAGGATAGTAGTATAGTCTCCCAAGTGTCTCCCCATAAGATACACATTGATTACAAAGAGAAAAATAGTAACTTCCCAGCAGAGAAACCTGGCAGACTGTACCTGAAACAAGGGGTCAAGATGAGCGCCACTGATGCCAAGACACGTCGAGATCACGCACCTGCTGATGTGACGTACTGAGGAGAGCATGGCGATCACTTCTGTGGTCTTTGCGTCAAAAAGGCAGATCTCCATCTAGTCATGCAAGGATAACAGACAGACCCACATAGAGGGCCGCTCTATAAAATGAATGATCACTTCTGCTCACATGTGTCAAGGTCATAAAAGAAAAAGACGGAGGAATTTTTACAGACAGGAGGAGACAAGACAAATGAAGTCAATAGGAGAGTCTGGCGAGGATCCAGGACCAGGGAATAAGGGCGTTAGCAGGACTTTTAAATAATCTGTGCTTTAGTTAGTAATATTGGGTTGATGTTAATCTCCTGGTTTTGATGACTGTTCAATGATTTTGTGTGACATCAACTTACGGCAAACTTGGGGAAAGCGTTTGCAAGAACTCTGCGTTTTGCAACTTTCTGGGATTTTAGATTACTTCAAAATAAAAAGGTTTTAAGGATTAGTGAAGTTTAGTTATTTAAAAATATATTAATAGAAATGCCAATATTTTCTTTCCTCCCCCCTTGTCCCATCATGTGAATATACTTTGAAAGATTAAAGAACGGGGTGAAGGATGGCTGGGGGAGATTGCTGGGACCCTCTGGGAAGAGGAAGGGGGCTGAGCCCAGAAAGTAAGCAGCAGAGTTCTGGTGCCTGCAGTGATGAGCATATCAAGAAATGCAACATTTTAATAAATGAAGAGTGTTGGAGAAATAATTATGTTACAGTCAAAACAGCCCTGGATTTTGAGTCAAAAGCATGGATACAAATGCTCAAGTGTTGGTTCCAAAGGACACAGCTTTGTGATATTGAGTCAGTAACCAGTTATCTGTAAAAATGGAGATGAACAAACTTTATTGCGTATGATTATTCCGAGGATAAAGGGAACAGATGTGCCTGAAAACATTAGATCAACAATAGAGCCCTGTTATAAACTGGTTATTAAAATTACCAAGAATAACAGTAATATCTGCCTAGCCAAGATGACTCTGCAGTTTCACTCTGAAACCTCAGCATCCTCACATCTCGTGGTACTCGTCCACATGGAAGCAAAGCTGTTTTGCCTTCTGCCTGAACTTGGAACCTGGGGCCACCAGTCTTCATGTGTGGTCAGTATTATGCACCATCTGTCCTGAGTTAAAACAACTCCTCCTCAGTTTAAGCCATGAACACAGGCTACACTGGGGAAGCATAAATAAATGCAATAGGAAAGGAGATGTTCCCATTCTGTTTATTACTTTGGATGGTGGCATTCATCTCCTAGTTGTTTACCCATCTAAACTGTGTGATAAAATGTTTTTTGAACACTTTTACAAGAAATCGATTTAATCAAGATTTCTTACTTAATTCACCTCAGCAAACAAGATACTAAAAAAACAATAAGAAGCTAGGCGTTGTCTCCTCTCTTTTTTCCGGCTGCACACGTAGTCCTGAAGTGGCTCTTCCCCATCCCTCCATAAAAAGCCCTAACGTGGCTATGCTCATTAGCTCAGGGATAGGTCATTTTTCTCATTGCTTACAGTGGGATACGAGATGAAAAGGCAGCTCTATGCTGTGGGCATCCGTTGTCTTCGTGTCCTCAATGTCTGTTCCCACTGCTGGTAAGGGCACGGAGCTTGTCCTCTGGGGAACCACCCCACCCTCACTCTCAGCGAGAGTTCAGGGAAGGTCAGGAGCTCCACCTCAGTTTAAGGAAAAGCAATCCCTCAACTCTTGCAGGAATTACTGGAAAAGGAAACTCCCCTTTCCCTGGGGTCCTCGGTTAATAGGATGTGAGCCTGCGGCCTCCTAGGGCCCTCCTGCTACCACAGGATAGGGTCTGCCTGGACAGGAAGGAGATCAGACAGAAAGAGAGAGACAGACTCCTGCTGACTCACCCGCCACGATGACCAAGCCTGAAGCCACGGCTACGCACCCCCTACTGTGCGCCCGTTACTCAGCTACACATGCCAATATTCTCTTTTGCGTCAGTACCGTTAGGTTTCTATCACTTGCACACCAAAATGATGTACTGAGACACCAGGCAAAGAAACACTGAACATTCCTGAGAAGAGGCTGCCAACAACGGTCTGTGGTTTCTCAGAAGACAGAGGTGGTTGCCAGGGGCAACCCCTGGCAGTCGGGCAAAGCGATCATTTTGCAAAGCACCTAGCAGATATGATCTTACCCCCTTAGTCCCAAATTTATTGATACACACAATCGAAAATTTATCAAGATACACGGTTTACATAGCATAAAATTCACTCATTTCCTATGTACAGATCGATAATTTTTTATTGAATTTGTCAAGTCGCGCAACCACAATGAGGCCTTAGACGACGTTCCTTGCCCCAACAAGATCGCTCAGATGTGGGGATCCTTTTCGAAAACCTGCTAACTCTAACTGCGACAAACAGGTGCAACTCTAACCACTGTGAACACCCTTCATAACACCTTGCACATATGCACACCATCTATGGGTAGAATTCCAGGGGTCACATATTTCTGTAAGCTTAGCTCCACATCTAGGTGGAGGCCACTGACCCAAATGGTCCCCGGTCTACCCCTTCCATTCTCCCTCCTTCCAATGAATCTGCCTCCGACCTCGCCTCCTGCGCAGCACCCTCCCGCCACAAGGACTCTTCTGAAAAGCAAGCATTCCCCCTGAGAGCCTCTCCAGGCCCCTCCCCATCACAGCTGGTATCAAATCCAGAGGTTGGTCCTGACGTCTCAGTGATACGTATCAAACCCTGTCCCACACAGCTCCGGGCTGTTTCTGTGGCTCTATCACTGACTGCTCTGCCTGGTGCATCTCACTATTCATAAGCCCGACCTACTCATTCTCCCCCTCTCGGTACTGCTACCACCAGGGGAGCACCTGATGCTCACAGGGGGTTCGGTAGGTACAACTTCCCTCTGTTCTCATGCACTACGCCTTTTTCTACTACTGAACTTAACACATCTGATTACAAAACAAAGCTTCAATTTCTCTCTACCCTACCGCATGGCTCCTCACAAGCGGCAGGCAGGCAACCAACCAGCATTGACTATCCGGGAAGCAGACAGCCAGGTTAACACTTAATTATAGCAACTATATTCTTTCGAGACCTGATGTCTTGTGGACATGTAATTATGCTGAAATATCCTTTGTGGTAAGGAGTGGATACAGTCTAGGAGTTATCCTATATCAAGCTCAAAAAGACATATGTACACAACATGCACAGCAGAAGTTCGGAACAGTGGAAGACTGACCCATAGGCTGCTTGTTGTCATCTGGGAGGGACGGAGCCGTAAGCGTCCAGGAATAGGGATTTGGTGAAATGCGTCATTGCACACACAATGCATAGAATATCATGCTGTTGCTAAATTAACATGCAGAACACACATATGCACACAAGTACAAACACACACACACACCCAAAGATTAGAAAGCAAAAATTTAAGTGGTTAGTAAGCTTATGAGTGGGTAGGTAGATTTATGAGTGATCTGCAGGTATATTTTTTAATTTCTCTTCTCTTATCCCTATTTTCTAACTATTTACAATGAACATGTGGCAGTGGTAAGGAAAAGCACAGCCTTTAAGAGAAAGGTCAGTGTGCACGCCTTGACTCAGCTACTTCCTACCCACTTGACCCTGGGTAAACACCCCTTCTAGCATCAGTTTCCCGGTCTGAGAAAGGCCATTGTGTCCCCAAACCAAGCCTCGTTCTTAGCACTGCAGTAAGGGTCATGTGAGGTGCTGAGTCCCGATGCTGACACAGAGTCAGTGTTAAATTAAATTGATACTTTTGAAACAGGGGATTAAAAAAATAATATCAATAAACAAATATGCAGGCCATGTCTTTCAGAAGACATCAGCCAAACATATGTATTATGTTCAAGGCACTGCACTCCCGCATCTGACGTGTAAGACAGCCCTGCTGGGACTGAGTGAATGGGTGGCAGAGGGAGCAGCCACTTGCCACGACATCTGCCCTTCCTTCACGACCCCACACAGCACAGGACCTGCTCCTTAGGCTTCATGAACACGGCAGGCACGCATGTGACCCAGGAGCCACCACTGTCCTCACTCTAACCCCAGGAATATTTTCTTTTTCATTAAATATGCCCCACAGGTGGCCGTCCCGCAAGTCCAAGGGCTTTGAGCAGGTCTGGACCACATGATGCTCATTCCTACCGCCTGCGGAGGAAGGCAAGGAGAGGAGGGGATGCTGGAGCAAGGAAAGAGTGAAGCGTGCTCTCCCGGCCGAACAGGCCAGCACTGGCCTACTGGCGTGCACGCCCCAGAAGGATGTTCTTCCTCCCTCAATGACCACACCCTTGGAGGCACTGTAAAATTTTCATTATGACCGTTTCAACTGTTCCTTGACACATCTACTAAGTGGCTGAGAAGGTGGTAACACAGGCCATCCATTTATCTGCTTTTCACCAAAGGTGAAATGTGGTTTCCTACCTGCTGTCATGAAAACTAAATCCTCGGACGGCCTCTGAACCAGGTCTAGTTGCCTATATCAATAGTTATTGTCATCCTGTCTGCCTTCCTCCCAATGATGTCAGCTTGGAACAAGGGGATGGTCAGCAAAGAAGTCAAACTGAAATTCAGAATGAAAACCTTTTAAATATTATGGCGGCCCTTCAAGCCGACCACTTATTCTAAAGCTACATGTCCCAGTACTGGTGGAAGTCCACATAGGCACACCTCAGAGATGTAAGTTTAGTTCCAGACCACTGCAATAAAGCAAATAGCACAATACAGTGAGTCAAATGGATATTTTGGCTTCCCAGTGCATATAAAAGTTAGGTTTATACTCCACTGTTAAGTGTGCAATCGCATTATGACTAAAAAACCAATGTGTATACCTTAATTAAAAAAATACTCCATTGCTAAAAACGGTTAAGCATCATCTGAGCTTTCCGCAAGTTGTAATCACTCATCACAGATCACTGTAACATAATAATGAAAACCCTTGAAATATTGTGGGAATTACCAACAGGTGACACAGACACATAGCAAAATGACACAGAGTTGTTGAGACAATGGGGTCAACAGACTTGCTCATCTCAGAGTTGCCACAAAGCTCCAATTTGTAAAAACACAGTGTCTGCAAAGCGCAGTGAAGTGCAGTCAACAAAGCACGCTTGTATGTCAACTCCAAGTTGTGGGTGAAATTCAGCTCTTATTTCAGGAGTGCTTGTTAGTGTCCATTATGTGCCAGGCACCCAGCTAGGAGGCGGCCGGCTGACCTCGGACAAGACAGAACAGGACGCTGCCTACATGGAGTTTACGTCCTAGTAGGGGAGACAGACGATACCCAGGGAAACAAATCAGTGACAAGAGAATTGCAGGTGGGCAAGGGCAATGGAAGACAGGAACACAGTGAGATGGCAGATCCTGAGAGGTGGGGGAAGAGACAACAGGGAGAAACCCGAAGGTTAATGAAGAGCTACCACGTGAAGCGCTGGGGAAAGGGCAGGCTGGCAGGTGGGCACCTAAGGTAAAGGCTCTGAGGCAGGAACAAGTGTGGTACGTCCAAGAAACAGAGAGGAGGCACTGTGGCAATTAAATGTAAGTAGACCAGGTATCAGAGGGGCTTCCCGATGTGCACAAAACAGGCAAATTCTCCACTGGCTCCAGAAATGAGGGAAATAAATCAATAATGGCAGGTGACTTAGCTCTATGCCAAGAATGGAGCAAAGAACTTCACATGCAGTATTTCATTTGATGGACAATGATCAGGTGAGGTAGGTGTTATGATCCCTTTCTCAGATGCAGCAACCTTGCAGGAGTTACTAACTTGTCACGTACTCACAGCTAGTAAGTGGCGGTAGAGCTGGGATTAGAACCCAGGCAGTCTGAGGTCTGGGTCCTGCTCTCCCTTCCTGGGGCCCATCCTATATGATGCTGTCCCCTTAAACACCTACAGAATCTAGCTTAGGTCCTGCAGAAATGGTGACTTGGTTTCACCCATCCATAATCTGGGCAAAAATCAAACCAATTTGGATCAACAAGGCAAAAAGACAAAAGCCATTTAGTTCTGAGTTTTAGCAGCTCTGCACGAGGTTCTGCTCACCACCCACATTCTCTTTTATTAAGCTATAATAAGCCTCAAATGAAAACTGTTCCCATAGGTGAAGCTTACTTTAACATATGGTTGAACCAACTGAAGAAAAACATGTTAAAATGCATTTTTAAAATCCCAATTTACTTGTATAATGTTTTTTTTTTAAAAACATTCATCGTGTTTCTGGGCTGCTGATGCATTCCAAATGCTGGGGTACGGAAACGTGTTCGCGTTCAAGGGTACCTTGCTAAACTGATAACAAAGGCACTCAGCCCCCGTGGGATTTGGCTTTACCACCTGACTTGATGCAATCTGCAAAAACATAAAGCGGTAACTTGTGGTTGTGTAAACTTGGTTAATAGGCGACGTGTTTCTCACTTGAAAGCTAGCTGGGGTATTTCAGCAGAACACAGCTACTCAGATATCCAAAACTGCAGAACGCTCTTCCTTACTCTAAGGTGGGGCGATACTCGTCTACCAAAGCTCTCCGCTTGGAACGACAAGGAAGCAGGGACAGAGACAGGCAGCAAGGAAGCGATCAGACTGGGGTGGGGTAGGAGCTGGGGAGGAGTCAGAGCTTCCTCTTGGCTACGACTGAAACTGGCTAGCAGGGAACACTTACTGAGCACTTGGGTTAAGTCAGGCAATGTCCTGAATGTTTCTCACACATCAATCATTGAGTCCTCAGCCCAGCTCTGTGAAGCGGGTCTTATTATCCCCCCTGGGCTAGATCGGCCAACCGAGGCACTGACGCTCAATGTCCCATAGCTCCCAAAGGCAGATGATCTCTGGTGAGGCGGATGTGGGTCTGGCAGGCCCTCGGGTTCCCTCTGTTGTAGACCAAAAATGAAGTGGTCCTCCTGCCCAGTCTAGTCCAAGGACAGCTATCAGCCACCAATTCTCAAACATCAGCCACAAACATACCACTGTGAGGAGATCTGCCCTATCCATCTACGGCCCGGCACTGACCATCGCAGCCATTTTGACACTCCCTTGTGTAACATTGTTTAAGATTTTTTTTAATACATTTATTTTAACAGGAACTTTATAGTTTCATAGGAAAACCAATAGACTTTGCTATAAATGGAAGCTAACCATTTTTCAAAATAAATACATGAAATGTCCAGAACAGGAAAATCTATAGAGATAGAAAGGAGACCACTTTTTGCCAGGGACTGCATTTGGGGGATGACGGCTAAGGGGTACAGGAGTTTATTTTGAGCTAATAAAAAAAAAATCTCAAAATTGTGATGACAGATGCCCAACTCCAGAAATATGCTAAAAGCCACTGAATTATACACTTTAAATGATGAATTGTGAGGTATAAATTCAATCTCAATAAAGTTGTTTTTATAAAGTCTATATAATGCTCTCACTTTAACAGAGAAGTAAAAAGAAAGTGATTTGTTACTTAAAAATACAGTGAAGTTCAAACAATGTCATAAAATCCGTTAGACACTATAGTCTCCCTGCGGACAGCTCTGAGGGCCTACCTTGTGTTAAAAAGGGAAACACAAAAGTGAATTCACTTTTATACCCCCAGAAGGGCTAGAATCAAAAAGACAGACAATAACAAGTGTTGACAAGGATGTGCAGAAATTGGAAATGGCGTCAGCCCTTTAGAAAACAGTTTGGTGGTCCTCGAAATGTTAAACACAGAGTTTGCATGTGAATCAGCAATTCCATACCTAGGTATATGCCCAAGCAAATTGAAAACCTATGTCCACATAAAGAAGTCTGTATACAAATGTTCATAGTAGATTATTCCTAACAGCCAGAGTGGAAACAACTACTTTTTTTGTCTATCAAATCATGAATGAATAAACAAAATGTGTGGTATGTCCATACAGTGGAATGTTACTCAGCCATGAAAAGGATGGAACACTAAGTCACATCACAACATGGGAGAACTTTGAAAAAAGTTTGCTAAAGAAGCCAGACACAAAACTGTGTACATAGAAAACATTTCAGTATTCCACTGATAGGAAATTACCAAAACAGGTAAATCTATAGAGATAGGAAGTATGTAAGTGGTTGTCTGGGGTTGGGGGAAGAGGGGCATGACTGCTAACGGATATAGGGTGTCTCTTGCTAACAACGGACATGTTCCAAAATTGGTTACGGTGATGGGTGCACAACTCCGTGGATACACTAAAAACATTGAATTAGATGACCTAAATTGTTGAATTGTATGCCATGTGAATTAAACTGCTGTTCAAAATAAAGTAAAAAATTTCAAGACCGCATTGCCAAAAAGAAAAGGTAAATTCGCACTATGATTATTAGTAATGTCATGTCCATGGGCCGTTTAAGAACATCTTTTGCATTACCAATGCCAAGGATTGCATAGTTAGGCAAACATTGCACCAGGCCTGCCAGGGTTGGAATTTTGAATGAGAAATTCAAATGAGTTACAGACAAGTTTCTTAGGAAAAGTGAAGTCCTTAGCTGTTCTCTCCAGGGTCTAGGGTGTAACTCTTCTAAGCCTCAAGTTTTTCCACATAAGAGTTTTTCGCATCTTTATTATACAAGATTATTTGTTCATTCCTTCAACCAGTATGTATGGCTGGACACTGTCCTAGACTGTGAGAACACAGAGATGAACAGTCCAGAGGAAGTCCTCATCCTGATGAAGGTTTAGGAAGGAAAACTCCACCCCTTGATATATTATAAATCTCCATGAAATGATGACTGTGTCAAATGCTATGAAGCAAACTAAATGAAGCTGATAGGGGGAAGGGGAGAGATTGGGACTGGAGGGCTGCTATTTCCTAGAGGATGGCTCGGGAAGTCCTTTCTGAGGAAGTCGGGTTGAGGGGAGCCCAGGAGGGCCACGGGAAGAAGGCACACTAAGCCAGGGGAGGGGCTAAGGCTGCAGGACTGGGAGGAAGCGTGGTATGGCTAGAGCAGAATACGCATTGGGGAAGGGGCAAGAGATAAGGCGAGTGAGGTGGGCACTTAGGGCCTGAAGGTCTTGGATTTTATTGTCATTGTGAAGGGAAACCATGAAGAAGGGTCTGAGGAGGGAAGAATGTGTGATTTAGAAGACCACTCTGCCTGCTGTGTGCACAGATTACAAGAGGCAAAAATGGAATCAGGGAGCCCAGGGGCAAGGCTCCGGCAGCAGGGCAGGTGAAAGAGGAAATGGGACCCACAGCCATCTCAAAGGAGATGGCCAAAAAGGCAAAATGAAGATGTTCTTTGCAGGCAGAGATTAAAACGTGTCTACAGTGCGATACTGCGTGTGAGTAAAAGGAACACTCAAGGAAGAACGCCAGGTGTCTGGCCTATGGAGGGGACTAGACGTGACCCACGGCTGGTTGGGACAGGGCCAGCACTGTGCAAGTGCTCAAAAACTATTAACCACTATCCTGCAGCATCAACATTACCAACATCAGGAAAACCACCATTATTATTACAGCTGTCACCGTCCCCACCGCCACGGGCACTACAACCACCACCATCATTTCCGTCACCACTCCTGTCACCGTCTTTCCCATCAAGAGCAGGGGGGTGGTGGCAGGAAGAGCAGAGGAGACCACACAAGGAACAAGTACAGGTCACGGACACCTGCATCCAGACCAAGGGACCCGTTCTGCAGACAACACGTACCCATCCTGGGATGTTGTGCAAGTCACAAGGCCTAATGCACTGCTGCCGCCACATTCTCCCCATCCCATCCCACAGACCTAGTTATATAAGCTTCTTTTGGCATGTGCAATCTTTTCAGGGACTCCTGTCTTCACTCTCAGGCTTCTGCTGGCTCCAGCTCGTCCAGCCCCTCTGTGGAGCACGCCTCCCCATCCCCCACCCCAAATGGCCTGAGATAGCTTCCAAAACTCCCGACACGTGTATATGGAACATTCGTGTCTCAACTGAGTATTACAGTGTCTGCAAAACACAAGCAATGTGCTCAACGCCAGCACTGACCCACAGCTCATACAGTCCATAAATGGAATATCCAAAAACTATATTAATTGCACTTACAAATCTCTAATCCCTAAGTAACCTTATACCAAAATACATCTAAGACTCTTGCTCCACTCTGCCACTTAGCTTTCTACCAGCTGACTCTTGGGAGACCACCTTTCTAGCGTCAAGGACAAGTATCTCCACTTAGATATGCATCAGCATAAAGGTGATAAACAGACGGAGCAGCCGGCGTAGGAAGAGAGAAGCATGCACAAGGCGGCCCCACATTCTTCGCGTGAGGCCCTCCTGGTGAGATGACCAAACATACATTAGACAGTCTAGGCCAACAGCTCCTAGAAACCCACAGTTGAGTGTTTCTTTCCCAAACACTACAATGTTATATAATATGATTGATTGCAGAATTCCAGTAGAAACTCCGAGATCAGGAGAGGTGGAGTCCACCCTCCTACCTCAGGACAGGAAAGGCTATGTCTACCCCACGGTAGGATGGATCAGGAGACTGTTTCTTTAAACTTTAAGAACGCTGATTTGGTCTTGCCAAACGCTCATGACTTGTTCCCAAAGTGGACAGCAAGCTTCAGACGTTACTGCTCCAGCTCCAGTCGCCTTCTCGCCTGCGCTGCTCAGTACACTATCATCACCTTGCTCAAGAGAGCAAATCCCTTCATCTAAGACCAAATCCATGCCAATATTTTGGGGACCTGTATGAGCGTGGGGAAGAAAGAGAAATGATGACTTTTATCCAGTGAACAAAACTCCTTATAATTAGGTTGGTGGTTGCTATGGGAACAAGGCGCTGACTCTTCTATTTGAAATAAAAAATAGCAACACTCCAGCTGTCCTTGCCGTCCAGACGCTCCAAAGCAAATGAGAGATTTGATTTCACATTGGCTGCAACTGCTGAGGACTCGAAACCATTTATTTTATTTGTTGTCAAGTTTTGGCGAGACACTGAGTCCCATTCCCCTGAGAAAACAGGTGTGAAAAACAAGAGCAGAACACAACCAAAACAAAATGACGTTCCCTCTCTGCAACCAGCATGTGGTTGGTTTCCTTCTTCCTAATTATCATAAGGAATCACCAAGCCACTTGCTTGAAGAAAACTCTCACTGATGCTTCACCTTGAAAAACCATGGGAGGTCTCCGCAATGCGGAGCCATGTCTCTAACACCAGCACCCACTATTACTGAGGACTCTCTGGGTGCCAGGTACCGTGCCAAGAACTTCCCCTGCATCATTTCTTCAAGTGTTCACAGCAACCCCAGGAGATAGGTCCTGTTTTCAGAAACACTTTAGCGATAAGGAGGTGTAAGAAGTTAAGAAACTTGCCCATCACCAGGAAGAGCTAAAACTCCATCCCAGTTTCAACTGATGGCAAGTCTTAGCTTTGTGCTGGTTAGGCTGCACTATTCGTCCTTAACTAGACCAGAAAACATCATGTACCAGGTGGAGACCATATCCCAAACACCCCATAAGGATGGTCACCCCTAGAGAACACGGACTCATCTCTGGGAATAGCCACTTTCCTTCCTTCCTGCCATCCCCATGGTGCCAGGTCAACAGGGAAGACAGGAAATCATGACTTCCTCTCAGGGGGACCACCTGTAGTCCACACACACCAGTGAGGAGGGCTGAAGGGGTGCTGCCAATCACGTCATCGGGGTGGTGTGGAAACGGTGGCATGCTCTAGGTGCTCAGGAAGGCAGGAGACAGGAGAGGTGTATAGCCAGAGCCAAGGGGCCAGGAAGGCCTATCACAGAACGTGACACTTGAACTAAATCTTCAAGGAAGAGCAGATGTGACTCAGGCTACAGAGGGGGAGAGAGCCTTTTTGGCAGAGAAACGGACAGAATGGAGAATCCGAGGAAAGGAAGGGAGTGGCAGTGTCAGGGTGTCTGGGCAGTAGCTCAGAGCTGGAGTCGGGTGGGAGAGGTCAGCACGGCCCACAGCATGAAGGGACTTGCACATCTCAGAGGGCTGAGGGCAGTTGATGAAAGAGAAGAAGAGGGAATTTTATGTGCCAGCAGGGCATATGCTTCCCCTCATTGATATTCTAGACATGGGAATTCGTTTGAACTTACTTTTGGGGCCACATAGCTGTGGGGACTGAGCCACATGGACCACAGACCTATATGTATTGCCTTAGATTATCTGTTTACATAATATCTCTGCCAAGAAACCACAAATTCCTTCAGGAATCTTATCCACCTTTATCCCATGTCTAGTAAAGAATCTGGCATACAGCTAGAATTTAACTGATGCCAATGAATGAATATAAATGGTCACCAAACACTTGTTCTTTGAAGTACATAAATACTAACATTAATTACCATATCAATAGTGCTATATGAATTACTACTATAAGCCCTCCCTATAAATCAGCTGCTGTGCAAAACATTGTACATGCATCATCTCATTTAATCTTCACACTTGGCTCTAGTGGGAAGGGTATAGTAGCTTCATTTCATAAACGCAGAAAGGGAGGCCAGAGGGGTGGAGACTCACCCGACTACTCAGGACCTGTCAAGGGCAGAGCTGGATTCGGAGGCACTGCGGCACCATCTCAGAGCTCATGCTATTCATCAGCAGGCTACAGCGGAGAACCTAGTGCGACTGATTACTGCAACGAGAGATGCTCACAGTTCAACAGTGCCAGGCACACAGTAGGCGCACAATGGAATTCTAGTGATCGGAACAATGGCTACAGTTCTGCTGATGGCAATGTGCTGGGTTATTTTGGAAGACCAGTGTAGCGTGTCCCCTGCCCTTAGGAGCTCCGAGTGCACAGATGACGAGGCACTCAGGCAACAGGGACTGGCAGAGGGGAAGCTGTGGTTTCTGTGGCAAGCCACTCTCACACAGAAATGCAGAAATGATTCCTCTGTAGGTTTTCACAGAGGTCCCTTGCTTTTTCTTGCCAACTCAGCACCTTTTCTTCTTTTCAGTGATAAAGTGTCCTTGAATTAGCTCTGGGGTGCCATGCCCTCCCCCTCTCTCCACTCAAGTGTGGGTGACACTGGCCTCACACCCTGCTTCAGGATAGGGAGAATATGTGCTCTGGAGCTGGCAAATGTGAATTTAATCTGCTTGGCCACAGTGCAGAGGGAGACATATAATCCAATCTGAACCAATCCCCAGAACTTTTCCTGGAGCTCTGTGGAGAGCCAGGGTCTTGGGGGTTAGGAGAGATTGGAGAAGAGGTTTGGAGGCAGTCTGACACTAGTGCCAAGTGACGGGGAGACCCATGTCCTAAAGATGTTGCCTAAGCCCTTGCACACAGCCTTACCTGGCTATTTTAATAACCTAAACCAATAAATTAGTTTTGTGCCTAAACCCCTTTAAGATTCGTCTCTGGCACTTACAACCTAGAGGCCAAATAGAGTTCCAGCAGAATGAAGAGACAGAGAATGGGTACATGTGATGGGCTGAGAGGAACGGAAGAAAATATAGATCGGGGAGGTTATGTTCAGCCACTCCTGAGGGCCCTTCTGATTCAGCACTAAGGCACATTCTACAATATGGCACTGAAGCCCCATTCAACTCCTCCAGGCAGAGCACTCACCCAGTTCCTACCTGAGGGCACTTCAGATGCAGACCCTTGATGCACAAGAGTCACTGCAGCTTCCGTGGACGAGGAGCAGGGCAGAGGGTCATTCATTCAATAAATATTTATGTGCCATCTTCTATGTGCCCAGCATTGAAGCTAATAATTGCTGGAAAATTATCTCATTTACTTTAAAGGGGACTTCAGATAGCTTCAAGTTAAACTTCACTGATCCGTAAGACAATTAAGAGGAGAAGAGAACAAAGACAGCCCTCCTGCCCCCTGCCCCCCATGCACTAGAAGGATATATGGGGGGAGCTAAGAGTAGCCAGTATCTTTTCGGAAGTAGATGAGAATCTCCAGCACATGGAAAAGTAGGAGAAAGGGAAACGGACTGGATTACTGAGGAATGCTTTCTGGAAAGAGACAGAGTACCCGGTCAGAATGGAGAGGTGGGTGGGTAGAAATAGTACATCTGATGTACTTAGTCCACAGGAGCTAAACCAGACACTCCATGAAGCAACCCCCAGGGCTCGGCATCTTTATCAGGGTCGCCAGGTGAATCTTTTGCATAGTAAGGACTGAGAGCCAAGATGCCAGACTCCCTGGCACAGGGGCCGTTCTACGCCCTGACTGTGGGAGAGGCAGGCAGGCGCTGGACCGGACCCGCACAGGCAGATCCACCGATACCAAACGCCAAAAGAAGCACCTCAGTGCTACTCAGAGCCCATGAAGTCCGTGAAAGGCAGCTGCTGTCAAAGAGGGTGGTTATTACAAACCTCTTGGAACGTAAATTAATGCTCCGGCCTAAAGAACTCACAGGTCTGCAGACGTAACAGGAACAAAGGTGAGGTTTCCTTAATAAAGCAGCTACTTACTGGCTTAAAGTCTTAAAACTCCAAATTCCTTTTTCTTTTTTGACAAATTTTACTTGTTCTGGTAATGGTTATAACCAAACACTCCAGTCTCTCAGTCTCTTACTTCACAAATGCAACAGCTGAGAGGCGACTTCTGGAGCACTGCTGTCCCACAAGATTCGGTGTGAGTGACCTGTGTGATCTAACTTTCCACTGGCCATATTAAAAAAATAAAAACACGTGGAATTAATTTCAACAAACATTTTTCTGAGACTAGTAGATTAAAAAAAAACCACTGCCATATGTAATTAATACAAAAATTACTAATGAGATAGTTTCCATTTTCTTTATCATACTAAGTCATCATCAAACTCCAGCGTGATTTTGCACCTGGAGCATATTTCAAATGCTCGATAAGCATAGGCAGTGAGCAGCTACCATTCGGCACAGCACGGGTCTATGGAACGGGGGTGTAAACCTCCAAGTCAAGACCTAAATTCCCTAAGAAGAATTCCAAGATGAGTATATTTGAGGAAAACAAAAACATAGGCAATGAAATTATGTTGTATCATTAAAGAACCTACCAGTATTCACCCAGATATTTTCCTAGATTGCATTTTTTTTTAAAAGCGACTAAAACCATTATAAAAACCATCACCATTAAAAGGAGAAACTGGACTAACACTCACCTACCCCCTTTTCCCAGAATGAAGTACTTCCACATACTTTCCTCTTACATGGCAGGTTCTGCTTGAATCTGATGCATTATTTCCTGGACACAAATCAAGAGTAACCATTTTCCTCCATGGAAAATGTCAAGTTGCTCAGCAGGTAAAAACAGAATCAACCCTGATGGAACAAGGTGAAAAAAATTCAGTCCCTTGGAGATTAGGAGAAGAGAAAACCAGACACACTTGGACTAGAGTGTCCAGCCCGTGGTGCAGAGAGATCCATGTGCCGTGAGGTGCAGAGTATGTACTCCATATAAAGATGACATTACCAACATTATTATAATGGATTTATCAAAAGCACTCATGTAGAACTTATTACTAGGCTAGGACCAAGTGAGGCATTCACCTTGGGTACAAAATTTAAGAGGGTCTCGCAATCAAGAAAAATAATGTTTTCATGCAATATTTTTAAAAATAAAATTTAACGCAAGACAGTTGACACCGAACAAAATACCAAAATCTTTAAATAAAAAAAAAAAGATTGGTACTACTGAACTTTTCCTTTCTGTTTCAAACTCTGCTATGGCTCTGCACAACACTGTTAATGTCCAGTCTTTATTTAAAAGTAATTTAATGTTTCCAGAACTTTGATATTTTGTTCACGTGCCAGGAGGCAGCGGGGGTGAGGGGAAATCCCCAACCCCAGGTCCTTGAACTCAAGAGAAACTTGGCAGCTCTGGGCCACCCAGTGCCTCACATCCCTGTGAGGTAACAAATGAGATGAGAGAGTCCCAGGACCAGAGCCTGTGGGATTGAATCTAAAGCCCAGCCGCGAGGGAAACAATGAGTGTTGCGTATCTCCTATGATAAGGACCGTCCTGTAAGCACATACGTCCATCAACCCCCAGAAAGAGCAAGAGGCACCAGACACGACGGTGGGCCCGCAGTCAGCCCTTCCTTGCCACTGAATTTTAGTTTCTCCCTTTCTTCCCTGGAGGCTTCCTTACACAACAGGCCCCTCTGAAGGGACCCGCCTCCCCTTCACCTTTCCTTTAGTTAACAACAGCAGAAATCAGATGCTGCGGCAGCTGAATCTCCTCCAGACAAAGATGATTTAAATGGCAAATAAATACAGTATGTGGGAGTAATCAAAATCAGTGAGATGCAAGCCTCAGTTTGAGCCCAGCTTATTTTAGAGCGTGAGCAGAATTGTCAATGAACTGTAAAAGAAAGAAGGGTGGAAAAAGCAAAAGCAAAAACAGAAACCCACCACCAGCCTGGCATGGTCGGGATGGAAAGATATTTTACATTCTTTCGAACTGGAGCTGAATCTTCGCCCATGAGTGAGGCGGCGGCCTTGCCTCCACGGCCCTCTACACAGTCTTAAATTTCAGCAACATAACTTTGCTACAATCATGCTTCAGAGGTCAAGTGGAGCCAAAAAGCTGCTACATACTTAACCTAACTGAGGAAAGAACAGATTCTTTCCACAGATCTGTGCCTCTTTACAGTTCATTTCAGCAGGCCCAACTGCATTTTCCCATTTGGTGTTAGGAAAATGTCTTCTTTCTGCTGGCTCCACATCTGATACCTCAAAGGAAAAGAAAGAAAAAGAAAAATCCATGCGACGTCCAAGGATGTGTTTCTGCTGTGTGGCTGCCTCTCTCAGTTTGACGTCTAATTTGGTTCAGGCTCTTTGGGACCTGTGGGATTCTGGGAAGTGCAATCTTTTCTTCTTTGACTATTCAAATTGTCTTTGGTCTGTTACTGCTCTTCGCATGTGGGTTTAGGTGTCACCATGAGCCCTAAATCAGAAGAACAAGACCACCGTTCTGGAGGACTCCAGCTCAGAATCCAGGGCTCTTAATACAAGTAGGGTTACCAGTGCCCATCTGAGGCTCCCAGTGGAGTTAACACAAGCTCACGTATGTCAGGACTCCATCATCTCCATCATCTTTTTAAAATGTTATTTTCAACTTCCCAAGCATGAAGAAAAATCTTTGGTTTCAACAGTTTAGATTAATAAATAGTTTAGATTACTACTCATAGGTACCGAAAGTTCAAACTCCTTCTAAGGGGACACTATTAAAGAATGACACCTTTCTTTACAAAATGCCTTCATAACAGTTTGCTGTCCAGAACAAATATGTTTTTATTTTCACTTAACTATCCACAATGGCACATCTCTGTAACATAGTACAAGAGACACACACACTCCAAGCTGTAGAGGGAACACTTTAGCAGAAGAAAATGAAACTTTACTCTGAATTAGAGAGTCAGGGAGAAACTAAGTAGGGCACCTGGATCATTTTCCTTGTAGCAATACATTCTACGCTTTGATCCACGTTTCTCAAAAGGTGCTCCATATGTATTTTTTGAGAATAGATACTCCTTAGAAAGAAAGGGTTTGATGGCCAAGTAAGTTTTAAAAAATGTACCAGATTCCCTTCTAGAAAATCTATGACATATTTCATATTTCATCCTTATAATTCTTCAAGGTAGTATTATTCCTATTTTAAAGCTGAATAACCAAGCAGGGAGGTTTAATAACATGTTTGAGCTTACATGACAGGTAGGTGGATTAGTAAGAATTGGAATTCATCGCTCCAAGTTTGTGACATTTTCTTAAGTTTTGCAATAAAAAATAAAACCAACAAATTGTAAGTCCCAACCTCTTTGACTTGGTATAATGCCTGCCCTATTTCCCAAATAATGGAAGCTTACTTCAGTGACTTTCCACCTTCACATTTAATCTATCTCTGTCACATCTAGATTGGAATTTTCCCAAGGAGCTGGTCTCAAATAGGCTAACATATTTCATGTAAAAAGAAAAGCATATATAGCAAACCCCCTTTTCCAACTTAATGATTTCTTCTTTTGAGTTTCTAACACTCTCTAAGCCTCAGATTTCTGGACAGAAATGAGGATAATAAATTTCATCCTCCTAAAGTCACTATGAGGGTTAAAAGGGACAATCCAATCTGGACACTTGGCATATTAGATGGCAGATTATCAGCATTCAGTAAAAGTGAGCTGCTATTGCTGTCAGTAGTACCACCATTATGAACTATTCTGGTTCACTGTAACAAAAGAAAGTATGTGCCAGGCTGGCCGTACATTGGACATGGAGCTATCCCTAGAAATAACAGGCTGGCCTTAAGACTGGCCCCTGTCTTCCTATCTTCCTTACCTCTCAGTCCGCTGTGCCCTCTTCATCCGGAATCCCTTATCTCCTTTCCCACCCAATACTGCTTCCCGTCTGCAAATCACCCAGTGACCCCTACTTGCCCTCTGGTCCTCCAAAGTCCTCAGCGGGGACTTTGGAAAGAAATATGGAGAAATAGCTCAGAACCACAGACACCAGGAGAAGAGAACCCAGACTAGGCCTCTCCTCTTCCGAAAGAAGAGCAAACTGAGCTATATTACATATCAAAGGGAGCGCTCTCCATTTTGCTCAGTGACAATTTCCTTTAATGGAAGCTTTGATTTGTGACTAAATAATTACCTGTTTAAAAAATTATTCCTGGGCAGAGTTTCAACAATACAAATCAATGAAGATCTGATTTGACTAAAGTTACCAAGTCGTGGAGGTACAAATTTCTTTTCTGTAAGGCAGCTGACAAATTAGTTCCTCTCACCTAAAGCTATGAACAAAAACGATTTAATGACTTAAAAATCAGCAAACGTTTGCTCAACAGTCCATTTTGTAATTCTGTTATGTTAGCCTCTCATTCTTCTTTCAAATGTTAATCCACATTTAAGGGTTCTTATTGGGATAAACACCCCCTTTCAGTGTTCTTATTAGGGCTGTTGATGATTATTAAATGAATTTAAAGGCATCCGTTTCCACTGTGCTGTACTAAAAGCCACCTTAAAATAAACCAGTGAACAGATATCAAACACATTTATAGATTCACAGTACCCTTTGTGCAAACACAGAGCGCTGTGCGAAAACATTCTTACCAAGTTGGGAGTAAAAAGAACAGATCACAGCAATTATAATATTAAACACAAAAAAGCCAGCAGACGCCTAATACTGCCAGATTCTCAAGACTGAAAAGCTGTTTTGCCAAAGAAAACCAAAAGAAAATCTTAAAAGATAGCCATTTGTTAAACAAGTGTGCCCATCAACTTCAATAAGCTCCGTGCACGCATATATGTGACCACAAAATGCTGTAATGGACAAATGTTAGAGGTTTGTCTTGAAACCACAGGAACAAAAACAGTAAGCATCAGGGCTGGGAGCAGATTCCCAGAGAGCTTGCTGGATGTCAGCGATCTGGTCCAAAGGAGACTGCAACCACCTTAAAGATACCACCTGAGCTTGTATAAAAAGAAAAAGCGGAACTGGAACTTAATGGGAGAAAAAGTCCATTACATTTTGGTTAAAAACTTACTACATCCTCATTAAATGTGTTTATACTGTTAGTTTGCAGTAAGCACATATACTTTCCCCCAAAGCAGTCATGTCCACCCTGAGTGCCCCTAAAAGCACTTAACGAGACGCCTTGCTGGCAGGATGAGAACGGCAAGCTACCTGAAGGGCGAGGACACTGGGCACGGAACTCAGAATGCCGTGACCTGGGCCATCTTCTCATGCCTGGAAAAGGAGGGTCACAGATGGACAGCCCGACAGCCATACTCATCACTGGAATACTGAAATACTCGGCAGTAGCTGCTTCTCCAGCCCTCTCCCTGAGGCGGCAGCCCAGCCCCAAAGGGCAAACTTATGCCACAGGAGGGCTCCCCGAAGGCCCATTTCCAGGCTACAGCCTGTACTGGTTGTGAAATCTGGGCACCTGTTAACAGAAGGTCATTAAATATTTTGAATATCATTTCTGTTTCCGTGACACTTCCCCATCTTACCTACTCCAAGGGTGAAAAGACGATGAACCCATCAACTAGGACCTTCTAAGGGTAAATACTGCTTCCCAAGACCTCAGATAAATGCTTGAGGAGTGCGATGGACGGGTAGATGGAAGTTCCCCACCCAGGCTTCTGCTGCCCAGTGATATGAAGGCAGAGGTGTTTCCACCCCGACAGGTCTACAAGAACTACATCTTACGCCCCCTGTGCCCCTAGCCCTGTCCATGGCACAGTGCAACTGCTGTGTGTAAGACACATGGAATCGTTGGGGGCCACTACCTGTCAGTGTTAAAGGCAACAAACTGGCAACTGAAATGTTCCTTTTTTTTTAAGTGGGCTTTTCTACTTTAAATTCTACTCTGTGACGTATTTATAAAACACTGCTCATTATTTCTATTTGGTTAATCACATGGTGACTCTAGGACTTATTACCATACCCTTCTACTGCCACCCTTCCAGCAGGAACACCCACAAATGTTCGGGTCCATTTTTTGGTGCTGTGTGTATTTAGTGTGCAAGGGACAAGGACATTGTACGTGTGAATTCAGTCCCACACCACAAAGAGTTGAGTCAACCCAAGATGCCTGTACCTCCCGTGCTGAGAATTGAAAATTCACCAATGAACTTCATTTTTCCAGAAATTGAGTATTTTAATGGTGACTGTCTCCAGTACCCTCACTCTCTGTTACTTGTGTCTGTACAATTTAAGCCATTTGATCACAGTCCAGATGTTGCCAAGTCTCTAAATTATAGTCTTCATGGGCAGGAACTGGTTAAGTTACCTCCTAATCGTCTGTCCTGTAAAGGCAGCAGGCGGGGTTGATAATCAAAATACCAGGCACCAGCTCTCACTTGGGATCTGAATAAATTACGGGCCTAGATCCTTCACTTGAGTGCTGGGTGTCAGCTCTGCGGGTGGCCACCAGTTGTTGAAGGCCAGGATGTGGAGGGTGGTGCTACCTGGCAGTGGTAGGGAAAGGCTCAGGGAAACCTCATGCTCGGCGGGGACACCCATGGGGCTGGCATACGGTCTGCGGTGGTAGCCATCCGGCCGTCCCAAGGGAAGACCATTCAGCTGAAGAGGGAAGCTGCGGAGCCACACAGCAATGCTTAGTCATTAGAATCTCTGGGTCTAACCTGCTTTACCATCAGGGCCTGAAGAGGGTAAAAAGAGTCCCTTGTGCTTGAATGGCAGAAAGAATAAAAATTAAATGATGGTTGTCCCCATCATTTATTAAGAACCCTTGAACTGAACGCTTAGTATGTATTACCTTAAGTGACCTCCCCATGCATCTTCTAAAGTAGGAATTATTTCCCCATTTTACAGAAAGCAAAAATACCTTTCCTGAAGCCATGCTATAAATAAGTGGTAGTATAATTAGAACCCAGACCTATTTAAATCCACAGTCTATAACCTTTTACGTATAGTGAAAAGAAGTGGAGGAAATAAAGAAAGAAATAGGAGGAGAAAGCAGTAGAAGGAACTGAGAAGGGACTTTGTGATGCATTATTCCTTTCAGAATACAAGAGGGCAGTTTAAAAGGGTCCAAGAAACACAGTAAGGCTTTCCCTTCTGTATACGCTCCAAGTAAATTCCATCTGTTTTTTGGCAAGGCCCAACGGAAGGTCTGCTATCCTCACCCAACTCTCCCAGATCCACAAACCCAGGCAGATCTGTACCTTCTCAGAACCCCCGAAGACCCAAAGTCTGTGTCACATGGACGACCACTGTCAAAACTCCAGCCATCCCCCCAACGCCACCCACTCCTCCGAGCCCCGCTCCCATCTTCTCTCCTGTGCACATTCTGGGCCCTCCAGGCTCTCTGTCTCGGCTTGACTGCCACCGAGACTGTGTTGTGCTCATCATGTCTCCACTCCAGGGTCTGCATATGGATTCTCCTGGGGGACTCGTATCTGTGTGCACAATTTATACTATCAAAGTAAAAATTCCACCACCAGCATCAGTCCCGCCACTAACTCCCTCTTAGCCACACAGAGTGTGCCAGGCACAATGCTAAATCCTTCAGGTCTGATGAGGGATTCTCACCCTGACTCTGAAGCAGGGCATTTTCATTATCCTTTACATGTAAAAACGGAGGCTTCACTAGATTACATAATTTGTCCAGTATTATGCATGACTTCTTTCTCTTTCTGCAGTCTGCAAGGGATCTATGTCCAACAAGGAATAAACTCGGCATCTTTTAAACACATAATAATACATTATTCATTCATTCACGCATCCATTCTTGGGGTCTGACTGCAAGCCAGGCAGTTCATGAACAAAGAAGAAGCCCCAACGGCTGCCCTAGAAAAGCCTCAGGCTAGTGGGGATGCCTTTTCCCTCCCAAACGGCCCCTCAGATGTAACGTGGGATGATCAATGCTAGTGGGATGTCCAGGTTCCTAAACGGCATCACGAAGGAGAGGGAGCAGGTGGTCTGAGTGTCTGCGCCTGCCCACCTTCTTGGCGTCGGGGCCTTCTGGTGAGAGTGACTGGTCCTTCGGTACCGTCCTGCCACATCAGCGGCATCAGCCCCAAGCAACCATTATGACCTCTGAGGTTTCACCTTGGTGATCTGAGGACCTGGGTTCTCAGTCTCCTGAGTACTTACTGGCGGCGACACAAAGTCCCCTTCCCATGCCCTTTCTAATGAGAGGATTTACAGAGGATTGTTCGTGGCACTTACAAACAGCTTCAAATGAGTACACGCGTTTTATTTCCCAACAGACTTTAAATAACGACATCCTGCCCTGAGCTGAAAATCTGGTTGGCACTCCTGAGGGCATGTCAGCTTGCAGCTACACTCCCTTTTCGGCATCAAGCCCATTTGGAACATACACATTTTAAAAGACAAAGATTCCAACATTTTCCATGTAGAAGAATTGACCACCAGAGAACAGTTCCCTCGCTGCCCGGATATATGTTATCTGTCGCAACAAAAATGCTGACTAGGAGACCTCCGTGGCATTTCATTCCCATGCATCTTTGAGAGGCAGTCTAGGCTGGGCTCCCTCGCGCGCCTGCGGGTTGGCTGATGGAGGTCCGGCTGGTCTACTCTTCTCTACTTGGTGTGCCTCTCATCCTTTCCCTGGATCAGCAGTAGGCTGAGCAGGCATATCTTTCCCGTGATGATGATGGAGGGGAAGAGCAAGGGAAGAAACATGCTTGCACTTTCTCAAGCCTCGGTTTGCATCAGGTTTGCTGACATCCCACTGGCCAAAGCAGTCCTGAGCTGAGTGATTGGCATAGGCGGTGCTACGAACAGCATGAACTAATAATAATAAGCAGGAAGGCAGAATTAGGGCCTCCAATGTAATCAACGACTACACTGGGCCTGGTCACTCACAGAGAAAGTATTGATATTTTCTGAACCCCAAATCAGGCTTGACTAGGATTTATATGCCCTTTCAAGTGAGCAACACATCCTGGAAAGAATGGTCCACATGCAAAAGATGGACACTTCTGAGACATTTTGATACTGTATCCAGGTAAACCATGAATCACCTGGGAAAATAAGCTGTTCTAAAAACCAGGAATGATAGTCACCAAAAAATAGAGACCCCAAAATTTTTTTGAACAGGAGTTGAATGTTTCTGACAAAGCTAGAATACAGGTTATTATTACTTACTACTTGTAACCACTTAACAATAGTAACTGCAACAATTGCAAACATTTATTCAGCAATTACTGTATCTTTAGCTCTGTGCTATGTTCTTTCTATAAATTATCCCTCTTAGTTTTTACAATAAATCATGCAACAGATGCTATTATGATGATGCTCATTTTACAGATGTAGAAACTGAGGTCAGCCAACATTTACACAATTAGTCCAAGAACCCACTAATAGTAGGAGAAAGAGATAGGACTTGAACCCAGATCAGTTGGTACCGCAGATCACGTAGCTTTCCACTACCCTACAGCACCCTCTCTACTCACATGTGTCTCGACAGCCTTGTCATTCTGCCCTCCTTACTTATAAGTAATACTCAGAGCTGCTGAATCATCTTCTACTCCTAAGAGAAAGACTATTCTGACTAAAATCACCTACCTTTTTACTCAAGATCTGGCTATGCTAAGTTAGGGTTTCTTCCATTTGTATATTAACTAAGAGAGTTTCTAGGGAGAACACAGGACAAGATGTGAGACACAAGGTCTGACTGCTACTGCCAATCTCTGATTATTAAGTACGCAGGAAGGAAATCAATAAAGCTCCAAGCAGCAGAATGGAAGAGGAAAAAGCCCAGCACTTGGTGTCAGACACCCCTGGTTCCTTTTCTGTACAGTGAGACTATGCAGTGATGATATTCAAAATACTAAATATAAAGTGATATAAAAATACATACCAAAATGTTTAAATTCATTCCCTTATTTCTCTCTGCATAAGAAATGTGTATGCATAAAAGTGAACTGCTTGTTAGAAATTACTAAATGCTGTAAGCTGCACCATGTACTGTATTTCACATTATCCTGCAATTTTCCACATCATTTGTTGATTCCTGGGTTTGCCGGCACTCCTTGTTTGATGCATTTGTCACTAGTGAACAATGCCCCCGCCTCAACCATGGCAGACTTGGGCAAAAAGGTCTTCTGAGGACATCCCGTCATGTTCAGTCACTAGGATCCCTGGTCCCAGTACCTTCCTGTAGCCGGAGGAAGCCCAGAAGCTGCTGGTCCACCCTGACCAGTGAATGAGGATCAGCTCTTCCCATGTGTCCTGCACCTGGAGACCCTGAGCTTGGCATCTGCTGACAGTGCCACGACCACCGGTCCCTGCTCCCTTCCCTGAAGTCCTGGCCAGCGCTGGGCAGCTGGTGCAGGGCCCTGCCTCAGTCCATTCGGCTGTCCCCAGGCCCCAGCCACATCCACCCGGGCACCGCAGCAGGCCTGCTTCACACCATAGACTTGGCACCAACGTCAATCAATAGTGTAATCACAGTACAGCAATTCTGGATCCGAATGACTCCCATTTCAGCCCTGACAAATAATTGCTTTTTCACCCTCTACAGAGTCCTGTGATATTTAAGTGAGCTAATGTACGAGATGTCTTCTAAGACAAATAGTAAATATTGCTTTAGAAAATGCTTCAGGGCACCCTTTCAACCACTGAATGCACATGTGATAAAGAAAAGCAATCCAAACATCAGTCATTCTTCTCTTGCTTTCTGTTCACTCATTCCAGCAAGCAACCCGCCCAGCATGGAAAAGAAACCAAGGCAGCTGCTTGTCTGCAGACTGCTGGACTGTGCAGAGGTCAAAGAGTTAACATAATGGGGGAGAACCAGCCCCACCTACATACATCTTCTCACAGTTACTGATGGCAGTACTCCCAGCATGGGTGTGTGAGTGGTAAGTCCCTCTGGGCACATACAATACGGAGGCCTCCACCCCCGTTGATGCCATCCCAAAACAAATGGGGACCTCCACAGCACAATGATCAGAGGGTCCCTGGTCAGGCCTTTGAGGTTCATGTGACTAAAGAGATGGCATAGAAGAGTGGTATCAGGGCCTTTAACTGATTGCGTGAGGCCCACCCACATTACAGAGGGTAATCCGCTTTATTCAAATTCACCAATTTGTTACTCTCAGCCACCCCCAACCCCCAGAAACACCCAGAATAATGTTTGGCACCCCGTGGCCCAGCCCGACTAACATAAAATCAGCCGTCACAAACACGTACCTAGAGGAGTTAACCAAATTTCAGGCACTTTAGGAGCCCTTAGTTCTGGATTGGCCTAGAAGTTCCCAGCTTCCATATGTCAAGAAAATTCCAGAAGGCTTGAGAATTCTGGAGTTTT